>JAQFYR010000526.1:0-12440 GCA_034694985.1 Campodea silvestrii
TTGTAATCAGTTTCCACTTAAGTTTAATCTCAGATAAAGTACAGTACAGTTGGAAGTTAGTGTAATACGAACAGAGTGTCATAAATACAGTTAATACCACTGAAGTACAGTTGCAGGAATGTGTGAAGAAAATTATTGTGATGTTTCAAAAGTTTGCCCCTTTTTAAGAAAATAAGTCGTCTTTATGTTTGTTATGATATTAATTATAAATATATTAGAACGTTTGATTTCTCTGTTATCCATATAGTAAGTCCTAGGCCAGAAATATGAAGTTTTCCGGGTAATTTAAAAACCCGAAGTAATTTGTTGATTGAAAAACATTTATAATGGAGTGATTAGTTTACCGGTATTTTGAAAAACCGAGAAGTCTGTTTGTTTGATAATTGAACGTTCATTGTTGCTGAAGCAACCAAAATATTAGTTAAAAAGTAAATTGAAAAGTGCACTTTTATATTAAAGAAAAATCATTATCAGAGTACTCTTACCATTAATTTTATTGACACGTAGTATATAGAGAATTTTAGGCTGCAGTTAACTGAAATTCTTTATTGAGATCTAGATCGTATATTTATATTAAAGTCTGTTGTACAACATAATTTGAATAGTCGAAGTGACAAGTTTTAAAGTCGTCTATGAGACACATTGAAGTAGTCCGTGTGATTTATTATTTATTATTATTATTACTAATTATTTTATTTGCGTGACCAATTAAAAATCTAGCTAGAAAGAAAGATATATAGATAGTGTGCACACAAAATATTGATTTGACTATATAAAAAATGATTCCAAGTTATGGAGAAAATACGGAGATTTGTTTATTTAATTATTGATGTACGAATTTGTTTATTTACGGAAAAAATTCATGGATTTATTGATTACATTTTTGGAATATTGAAAGTAGATTATTAATAGTAATTTATTATGAACTGGCCAGTTCCACAAAAATATGCATTGTAAAATAGTTGCCACGCATTACGAGACCCGAAGTAATGAATACCGGGAAGTTTGAAGTTTATTTTATTTTAACAGAGTTAGCAAGTGTACTGACCTTGTAGGGTGCCGAATAATTAATGTATATTACAACCTTGTATTTCGTTGCAGTAATATTGAGAAACCTAACGCTAAAAATAGTTGCAGTTTTCAGCCAAGCGGTTTTTTTTAATATACTATATTGTCATAGACGATGCGGTTACATAGTTGGGTATTAATTATTGAGGTTACGAAGGACCAGTGGTGTTGTTAGAAACAATTTTTATTTATTCATTTGGTTGTTTAAGCACGTTTTTCAAAAGGGGGCAAACGAGAAACATTGCAGTACCTTAAGATATGTCGTTCCATAGATATGAGAGGCGAAAAACGTTAGGAAGTAAATTATGGAGTTATATTGGTCGGATGCTAATTTAGTTACATAAGAACCGCGACATACAGGTAGCAAAATCTACCTTATTTGTTTATTTGTTTGATCAGCGACAGAAACCTGTAAAAGAAACATTTGTTAAGAGAACACAAATACTAACTTTACACAACACTTACCTAATGCATGAATTTTTTTAAAATAGAAAGACACTATTGGAATAAATACGTAATATAAGAAATAACAAGTGGTGAAAGCATTTCTTTTATATCGTCGGATCAAAGGTTTGCAAATTGTTTTCAACTACGATTGTCTTTTGTGAATGGTGAACAGATTGATATTTTTTGGGCGGAGTGAAATATTTCGGTATTTTCCCTGCGATGGTGTTTGCACAGTTATTCTGTGTAAAGCAACATTTATACGGAATTTCGTCTTATGCGTCTCTGAAATCCACAAAGCATTTGATTGTTGTAGTGTTGGAATATGAGTGAATCTAAGGACAAATTAAGCATATAGCAAAGAGCAAGAGTATTAGTAAAATGAAAGTAACGTAAAAATGCAGTTTCTTGTGTCAGACACCAGAAACTGTATTTTTGGAACTAAGAAGTACAACCGCGTGTTAGGACGGTTTAAAATTGACAGCAGTAAACATATAAACTCAGAATTTAAAAGCGAGAAAAGATTTAGAAATTATAGACAACGAAGAGTATTCAAGTATATTGACCTTAAAAAATTTAGAAATTTAACGCACATTAATTGAAAAGAAATCACAAGTTATTTTTAACAATATATAAATTATAAAATACAGTACGTACATAATAGTAAATTCACAAATTGTTGGGTTCTAATAGTAAATGCTGATTTTTTTGGCAATAAATTGTTAACTATAAAAGTAATATACCGGGCGACAAAAGTAATTAAATTAAATAAAAAAAATAAAAAAAAAGAATGCATACAAACGACGTTTATCATCAGTTTTAGCAAATAATTATTAGGAAATCTCTAAAAATTATTTCATATAAAGAAAGGAATAGTTATTCCCAGTGTAAACCAGTAACAGTGCCAATAGTACCATCGGAGTTGTACTTGGTACGGTACCTCGCGTAGCACCTCGGCACTTAAGCGCCATCAATGGCGAATTTTGAACTGCTACTTTGAATATCTAAATTTCAGACGAATGTAATAGCTTTTAAAGAAAAAGAAACAAGTGTTAAAATTAAGAAATTTAAAACAATGTTTATTTTATTTTTGAAACTAGATTAAATCAGAAAGGAACATATATATATTTTATTTTAACTATGTTGGCGAATACGATCAGATAATTATTTTATTTTCCAATAACAACTACATACTAAAAACAAAAAAAAAAACATAAAATATTACAAATTCAAGATTGACACAACAGCACAAATATACGTCATTTTGTTCTAATTACCCCAAGAACGAATTTTATATTAGATTGAATTTAGAAATTCAAAGATGTAAATCACACGCAATGTATTACAAGGTCAATTAAAACAACTATAGTCAGACCTGCGAAATTTCTTTCACGCATGGTTACATGTAGGTTTGTAACTTTGTTACATCTTTATTTTTATTTTTATTACATTAGAAGTTCACACACCAAAAGTTGCACGATTCTCAGTAGAAATTGAAATAGTTTATACCACCATACAACGAAATAAATACATGAATCAAGGTTAAGTGAAACAATTTTAAGATTAAACGAAAAGCGGCTGCCTGTAAGACCAATGAATTTTATGCTTAGAATGATATCTATTTGTTTTATTATTATTTATCAACAACAGTCTCTATATGTTGTTATTAACCATTTGTAATGAAAAATTTTGTTTTTACTCCATAATTATAAAATAACGGGAATGTTTTTATTTTATTGAAATATCAAATCATTGAAGACTAAATTCTTAATAGTGGCATGGGAAAAGATATATGAAAATTTAATTAAAAAGATTATATAACATGAGGCCTAGTGAACAAGATTATCTGAAGTTATATATATATAAATTAATTGTTGGTATTATTATTGTTTTTATTATTATGAATATACGAATTCTGTTAATAGTCAAAACTTGATTGACTTGTTTGGTTTGGTTGGTGAAGTGTTAATAAGGAAATATAGCATGAACAAATAAAAATACAATTGAAGTGCAGAACGATATTAGTACTGTGATCGATCTGAGCAGTCATCAGGAATTGGCACCGATTCTTGTGAATTATAATGGGATCTGTGACATTTCCTGATCATTGAGGGGTCAATAATGACTGCTTGGTGAAGAACGTTCCATTAGAAACGCCACAGCGGGGGGAGTTTAGATTATAACAACTTAAGGAGATGTTATCTAGAAAATTGATGAAATCAGCCGCTCACGAATAAAGTCACTGAGCGTTAGATGACATCAAGATTCAAGGTCATGTCCACACAACAGATACCAGAGTTTTAAGAAGAATGAATTACTTAGTGGGACTAATCGAGCGTACTGCTGTATTACAAGATAAGTTGTGTGGATAGTTGTCCGCTCGATCGTTCCGCTGGGGACAAAGCAACAGTAGTGACTGCATGATAAATAGACAAGTTAATTAATGTAACGGGAGCAATGAACCTAGGAACTTGACAGCATACCGGTAATTAAATAGTAAAAAGGTGATGGACTCCTTGCCCGTGTTTTGAACACAGGAGTGTTTGTCATAAGTGAGTAAGCGGGGCTGGGAGTTTAGCGACTTTAAAATCAACATTTATGTATAAGGGCAAGAATGTAATGAGACGGTGAATTTCTGGCACAACCTGATCGCTCAGTTAAGATACAAATGGAGTGGTCGGATTGAGTCGAAGGTTTAACGACTTTTATTTGTCAACAATCATATGCAGGAATAAGATTAATAAATAATGAGGCGGTGAATTTGTAGAGCATGCTTGATCATTCAATTGATAGAAAGAGTGATCAGCCTGTGTTACAAATTGAACGACTTGAAAGATCAACTGAGGTACCAATCTTGAAACCGAGTCTTATCTTCAACTGTTAACTTCATTGAAGTGCACGGCGTCATGATATAATATGACTGTCATTGCACTGATTCCCAGGAGGAAGGAATTTAAGAATTCCTCGGATTTCGGTGCAATCTCAGTAGTGTTATTGTGTATTCAAAGGTGGAGGAAATACCATGAAGTGCATGGAATATTCGTGAAAATTTTTGCCTGAATTTTAAGTCACTGCGTTAAATGTTAAAACCGCGATCTTAGAATTCATGTGAGAAGGTCATGAGGAAATCAACAACGGAAGGAAGCATTCGCTACTCGAGGTGATGTTCCCTGAGTCTGGTCGCTGAGGTAACATGAGTTGGGGTTAAAAACCGCAGTGCTCAGATTCGGGTGACGTAATCACGAGAAATCATCCGACTGACACTGTAGGAGTTGAGATAGGCAACCATGAGTTACAACCTATTATGGGTCAAGTCATGTGTAGAGTATATTTGAATTTCTATTCGTGTTTTGATGCTATAGTTGATGACAACTATTTTCTTCAACGACAACAGGAAGACAAATGAACGCCTGACGGAATGACCATATTTTGGACTTTTTAATGGACTTCTGCCGCTCTCTGCACTGTTGTCTTTGATAAGCAGAATGTCGTTAGTCCATTAATGAGTTTGGATTTACAAACATCATAACAAGAGAAACGAATTGAAAGTAAGGCCTTCTATCGAAGATCGATTGATGCTGGCGAAATATAGACATATGAATGAACAAAAATATTTTAGGACTTTATATTGGACTTCAGCCATTCCCTGCCATTTGTAAATAAGCAGATTGTCTGGCGTCCAGTAATAAGTATAGAATGACACACCTCAGCCAAAGACGAGTTGAACTTAATATTTCCTACTGGAACTCGATCGTGGCTGAAGTAATATTGAACACTCAGCGACGACCGTGGGCCAATAACAATGTTATAGTTTATTCATCAAACAAGAAGATAGAAACAACTAACAAAGTAGTTAATAAATAGTTCTGTTCCTCGGTGAAAGGATACCTAGTCAGATAATTGAGGAATCTGGGTTTCCTTCCACGGTTGAATATGATTATTGTGAACAAAACAGTAGTGAATTTTAGAGTAAATGAAATTATGTAAGGTGATGGGATAATATAGAATGTTTTGTATATACATATTTGTTGGTGGAGGTAAAAATTGAATAGTGTTTATTTTAGGTGATGGTGATATTATGTATTCATGGGAAATGTTATTATATTAGTTAAGATGATTTATTTTAAGATGTAGTTCCCGTTATAAATAGGATAGAATATTAGATAAGAAAAAGTAGACTCAAGGAGAATACCTTTGCTCATCAAAGAATTAGCTGTGAAAGTGTTATATATAGTAAAACCATTAGCTGAATAATGTACCCTTGTAAAAATATATATATTTCTTCTTTCCCTTTTTGCGGAGACTAGTGGACTTATGGAAGTTGTAAAGTATTTGTTGGAAGAAGTTTGCGGAAACAGGGTTCTATCCGTATGCCAACTAAGAGGCTTTTATGTTTGTAAATTAGCCAACAAAGAAACCATTTTATTAATTGAACCGCACACGTGGTATTACAAAGCTGCACCTATAATCCCCAATTATGAATTCGCTCAAAATATCATAGAAGAGGGAAGAACTGGAATTAACAAACCTTTTTACCGTAATGAGTTTTCAGGCAAAGTTTGTTCTGTAGAATATGCGTTTCCCTATGCTAACACAAATATATTGCAAATTAATAATCATTACGCCGATTACAGTACATGTGCCGAAATTTCGTTCAAACAATTCAAAGAACTTATGGAAATGATAAATGCGAAAAATCCGGATGAATTACAGCAAATTATTATTGATTAAGTGGACGAATAAAATTAAAACTCAGACTCTCATAAATTAAATAAATAAATCAGGAGACTATTTCACGTTTAGCTAATTGGCAATAATATTAATTTTCAGGTCAACGAATGTTACGGACGAAGATAAAGAAAAAGAATTGCAAGAAATACACGACGGTATTAAAACTTATTTACCTATTTACGAAATTACGGATTTTTATATTGTCTCTAGACACGTTTTATTTTATGTTTATGTAAATGACTACCCATTGAATTTTATGATTTATCGAAATTTTTATTACTTTGTAGTACCGACTAAAAATTTATTTTATCTATTATTGACAGAAGACAACCCTAGGGCTATAAGTTTAGTATTTCACCTAATTTTGCGACAATTTATAAATTTTCAAATAGAACGTTGTGGTTCAGATCGAATTATAATATCAAACACGATCTTTAACGTACAGACTTCCTTACATTGTCTTATTTCTGATGTTTCAGATTGTTATGCTATTCGCATTTAAAGAACATGAGAACGCGCATGCAAACAAAATGGTCTTTCGGATTAGAACGTTTTAATAAAACCAAAGATATTATAAAGAATTATTTAAAATTAAACGGAATAGAATATCATTGCATTTGCACCTTAGATAAAGAAATAGATTATCTCACAGTAGATTGTATATATATGCCACACTGGGAAGACGCATTCATGGTACACTGTGGTGGGAAGTATGTCATGTTACCAACTAAGAAATGGTTTAATATCTTGATTCACTCTAATGACCCCACTTACACTTTTTGGTTATATCACCCCATTGTGAAGAATATTGTGAATTTTCAGTTTCAAAGATACGATAATGAGTTGGGTCTCATTTCTAATAAGAGAGGCCGAGATAAAATTATCAGTTTATGTAATTATGTTAAGTTATTAGAATCTTATGCTATTTATATCTAATTAAAATTACTGCTCCACAGGAGTCACTCCAACGAGAACGAGAACGAAGACTCGAGAACGAATAACCAAATTTTATCCGGAGTAAATACTTTTCTAACTTTTAGTGGTTTTCGTAACCTATATTTAGCACCTCAAAACGGAGCGATTTTTATTTATGCAGACACTCTCCCCAATTCGTATATGGTTTATGGGAACAATAATTATTTAATCGTTCCAAATAGAAATGGATTATTAAGAGCTTTAGGTGAGGATGACGAGGACGAGGAATTAGTAGTATATCATCCTATTATTAGATTTGAAATTGGTTTTAGATGTGAACGATTTCATTACGATCAAGTGCGTATCTCTAACAGACACTTAAATTACGGTCTGCACTTTAATACAACCATTACTGAACTTTTAGAAGCTTACCCCATGTGGGTGTGAACAAAATTAAATTTAAAATGGCTATAAATAAAGTAGCAAGTGTTTTGCGATTACCAGCCGTGCGAAACGAAATAGACAATTTTGGACAAGAAGGACCGATAGGAATAGCTCAATATTTAAGATTCCACGGATATCCGCATTATTATATTTTGCCAGTAGAAAGACACAACCATATTTATATCAATGGTATCGCCAATACTTTCATTTTACATCATCGTTTTAAATATATCATATTACCAACAAAAAGTGATTTCTTGACCTTTGTAAACGAAACCAGGACGCCCGATGTACACTGTTGGGTGTACCATCCGTTAGAAAAACAACAAGTATTATTTTCATTAACGAAACAAGACGCAGAGAATATTACCGTAGCAAATCAAATTACCCCTTATATTGGAGTTACTATCAAAACTAATATTAAAAGAATTTTAGACGCCTATCCCGTTTCTGTGTAAAAAGCATGTTTAGTTAAATTAACCACTATATAAGATTACATAAATTAACATAGATTTATTTTATTATTATTCTAAAATTAAACAAATTTTCAGGGCCACCAGTAGTGACCTCGTGGAGAATACTATGCTCTCTTGGCTGCTTGGCGTGCCCGACTTTCTGCTTCATTTAGGCTTCGACCGAAATTCTTTTCACCTAAACCGTTTCGGTGAAATTCGTCACATTTACTTTACAGCACACCCTAAGAACTTTGTAGTAGTAAGACACTGCCAATTTATTGTGCTTCCGTCTTATCAACAATTCAGAACAATGTTGAACCTTCCTTTAACTTCAGTGGGAGAATGCATAGTTTTTCATCCGATCTGGAAGACTGAAGTAGTGTTTCGTTGCGTGAGAGATTCTGAATCGTTCAAACTAACAATTTTAAATTATCGAGCTGACCATACAGTACATGGAATAATGTACAACATTGCAGATTTATTGGACGCATATTCAGTGATCCCAAATTTAGATCATTAGTGTTGTATACAAACTTTTATTTTATTGTTGTAGTATTGTACATGGTGTAAAGAATAACTATATAAAGGAAATGTATGGGAAATCTCAGAATTATTACATGTAAATATTGTTTATTACATGTAAATATTGTCTCAGAATTATTACATGTAAAAATTATTATTCATAAGAACAAGTTCCTGGGAGAAATAATATCTGATGTAGTGTAATAATTTTCAGGTCGGACAACCTAACCAGAGAAAACGCAGAATATTGTTACTATCGAAATGCAGCGGATTATTTCATTCCACAAGATATGGAACATTATGGCCATTTAGAACATCATTATTTTTCAGTAAATTTCGAGGAGTTTACTCATGTATACTTATTTAAAAACACAAAGAGGTACGCCGTATATTATCGAATGAAATGGTTTGACATACCACCAAAGAAATACATTGTAAGAATTCTAACAAACACCAATAATAACCGAGAAATTCATATTAAAATGCGGAGTTTGATAACAAAGAGAACAGTTTATTTTAAATTAGAAAGATTGACTTTAGATACAGTTTTGATAACTAATAAAAGGGGAGTAGTGGAACAGTCATTTACATATAATTTAACAACCTTAATGGAATCTTTTCCTATTAAAGCTTAATAAAATCTGTTAAAAATCTAATTCGGATTCTAGTATATTTTATTTTTATGTATATTGAAATTATAAAAAGTGACTGATTAGAACAAATGCAAAGAGACCCTGTTTCCAACAAACAACCAGCGGTGTAGGAGGCAAACATTGGTGAGCTGGATTTCATTTATTATTCATAATTATAAGAACTAGTGATAAGAAATGCTAATAGAAATATATATGTTTATAGTTGAAACACTGTATCTCACTGTGGTGTTAAGAGGAGTGGGAGTATTACGTGTCTTATAAGGAAAGAAGAACAAGATGGCCGTCATGATTGACGCATGGAATCTCTTGGTGTTTACAACTTTGGCTATTTTTATGGTAGAAACAGTAATGGTGCCCGAAACATATAGACCGGATCAGTATGAGTATCCTGCTAATATTAAAAATTCCTTTCAGCAATCAGATATGGATGATTTTGTAGAGGACAAAAACGCTGAGAAAATAATTCCTCAAATAAGAATTGTAACAGGAGCCTTTTTTGTACATTTATCTGATTTATATTCATATTCAAATTCAATCCCACTTAGTTACAACTTTACATGGCAAAGTGTTATCGATGAACAATTCGATTCAGAAACTCTCTTATCAAAATTTTGCGATTTTTCGGGTGACGTCTCTCCTACAGTGATAAGACATGGAGTAGTCATAAAGAACGGAACAGATTTGACATGTACCTATTCGAAATGCTTATTGCAAACTTGCGAACGTAGGAGCTATGTTGAGACGTTTCGCACATGACCAAGTCCGGGCAATGAACAACACTTTACTAGCACCGTTTTTAACCCCTTCAGATCCATACAGGAAAAAGAGAACAGCACCTCAAAAATGTAGAAAACGTAAATCGATTGACATTTTGGGGGAGTTCGCTTCTTATTGTTGTGGTGTAGCAGATAAAGCCGACTTAAAAGGATTATACGATAATGACAGACAATTAGGCGAATCTTTGTTAAAATTAAATGGTTTATTAAAGAACGATCATCAATATATCACTAATTTGGAAAGTAGAGTAAGTAGATTCTCATCTACAGTTCAAAACGAGTTTTCCGCCGCCGAGAAACACATAAAAAGTTTAGGAGAATTAATTGAGCAAAGTAATGCAGAACTAACAGCCCAAAATGAATTTTCAGAGAAAATGAATTATATTGGTTTATTACATCATTTGACTGATTTTAAATTAACGCTTGAATTCACACAAATTCAACAAAATTTAGACATAATTAATAGTTGCAAGCAACGTAGGGCTCCGCAATTAGTCCTTACGCCTCAAATTCTTAAGCAAGATTTAATTAATCTGGAAAGAGAGCTTTTAAGACAAGGTTATAAATTAGCAATCCCTATCAGTGAATATAGTGTGATGTATGATCTTCATTTAACGAATTGTAAATTCTCTGACAAAAGAGTATTAATTTCTATGCGAATTCCTATTTTGCAAAATAATGCAAATTGGCAAATTTTTAACTTCCAGACTATCCCTTTCAAGTGGATTAATAATATTACTTGCCATATCCCGCATACCACAACTCTGGTCGCGATTGACAAAACAGGAGACAAATTAAGATCTATCACTGGTAACGATTTGAGTCACTGCCGACCGGAGACCAGATTATGCAAAATTCCAAGATATAGTGGTACCTCATTAAATAACGGAGGATGTCCTGAAAGTACTTTTAAGGGCGGGCAGATAAGTGAAATAAGAAAGGCGTGTTCTTTTGTTTGTGAATTTTCAGGACGTACTATCGTAACAGAATTAAATTTTCAAACTTTCGCCGTAATAAGTTATCACCCAACTTTAATATCAGATTGTGGGAAAGGACGTCAATCAATTATACAAGTAGACAAACACCCCGGGACACTATAAATTACCCTAAGCTGCGGGTGCAGGCTTATAGAAAACAATAAAGTAATATTATCTTCTGAATTTCCATGTGATTCTAAAACAATAGCTACAACCCATATAAGCCACATTTTAGCAAGTAGTTGGTCTATCTTTACTGGATTACATATAAATGCTCAAAATCCACAAAAAATAATATTTAATAACCTCAGTCAGGTATATGATTCCCAATGGCATCTTAAAACACCAGTAATCAACATCTCAGCCGTGAAAGACGATTCTCACTTTAGAAGAGTCTCTGAAAGAGTTGAATCCTTTGCTGAATCATTAATTAATACATCTCATTTAACCGGAAATAGTCTCGATTATTCATTTATTTGGTTGATAATACTTTCAGTAATTTTAGGACTTATAATTATTCGAAACCCTGCGTTAATCTGTATTGGAACTCTACCATTCACTCGATCAGAAGAAATACACAGTATACACAGTATAGAACCCGATCAAAATCCATTACAACAAAATGATAATGACTTTGAATATGTCCACAAATTAGGCTCTGATCCTAACAACCTATCATATTATAGTAAACCTGTTGCTGGAGTCTTATTCTTTGCTCTTTTTAGTTACCTATTTTATCGACTGTATAAGGAATGCCGTGCTTGGTTAGCCCAAAGAAGAAATACCAACTCAACACCCACGCCTACACCAACTCCTCCTCCACAACCAACAACGACCAAAATTGATACATCTCAAACTGTCTGCACCTTACACCCTGTAGAGGAAGTGATCACCGAACGAGATCTGTATTCTACAACAATACAACTTTCCCCAACTCCCAAGAGAACACAACCTATTTCAAAACCTCGTGGGAAGAAACACGTATCCATCAATGAAGATTTTTCAAGCACCACTTATGAGGAAGAAATGAGATATCCATTAAAGGTAAATTCAGAATTTTCGTTTTATAAATTTCCTGTGCATGTAATTAATATGACTAACCTTATTTTGATTTTTAGCCTAATTTTTCTAATTTTTATTGTTGATGTTAAGTCAGAACAAATTGATTTACAATATAAATAAATACTCAAGTGGATGGCGGAATGTAGCAATAAATCCGCCTGTTTTATTTACACACACATTCTTGTTAGTATTAAATATTTCAATAGATAAAACCATTTCACAGAATTTCGTAGATGCTATTTTTATGAATAACAGAATTGCAACATCACATATTGTGAAAGCTTATAGAGACACCTTGTTAGTAAATTCGTATATCAGTAGTGACAATAGTTTTAGCACTTTTTGCTGTGGCAATCTACAACGTAAACATGTAGTTAGTTTTATTAGTAATGA
>JAQFYR010000527.1:0-12431 GCA_034694985.1 Campodea silvestrii
AGAGCATTTGGAGTTTGCAGTTATTGCTTTACTAATTCAACTGTAAATGAATCAGAGAAAATTCTGACGTATATACTGTAAATGTTGTCTAAAACAACTTACACAATACTTAAACTAGCTGTTGGCGTGCTGGGTTTAGTCCCGATCCGTAGATGGATGTGTATTCTTTACCTTAACTTGTTTTTTGTACTGTTGTTAGGTATACATATTAAAAGATTAATTCCCTCCAAACATAAGAAAAATGTTATTCTGCGCAATTTAGAATTGTGACACTATTTGTTAACCAAATTCAAGTAAATGCGGTGTACTTGTAGTTCGCTTGAACACATGACTTTTCTGTTTTAACCTACACGATGACGACAAGGTATATTGACACATGATTAACTTACAGACTTCCTGAAAGAAATTTCGCAGATATTTGAGAGTACGTCTATCTGAAAATACAGAAAAACTTACTGCGTCATCATCATGTGTCCAAACTGATTTCCGGATAAAGATGGAATCAAACCATATTAACGTTATCACTTCCATCTGAAAAATGAGATTACGGTAGCAGTTTTAGATCCAGACATCTTTCAAATTAAAAATAACACTTCCCCAGTCAAGGTGGCTAAATGACAGGTTTTTCGTCAATCCCATAGGAGTGCCGGAGATGAAAGTACATGTAAATCACTCTCAATGCAGCATCATGTCTGTGGATGTACAATGTTGGAGCATAATGGAGTCAAGCTGACAGCAGATGGTAAACTGATTGTCTGTATAACATTTTATTCTCTCTAAAAATAAGAAGAGAACATGTGGTGTTTGAGAGTCCAGCAAGAAATCATTTGGAGATTGGGATGTGCAAAGTTACAGGATTCGGGATGATCCTCATGAAAATGGAAATACTGCCCATGTTGATATTTTGGAACCTCTGTTATTTTTTTTTATCTATAGTTAAATTGTTCTGCAAGTAACGAAATCAAATGGTGTTCGGGGTATTATATTGTACATACCAAATAGAATATTTTCAGTCACTGTTTTTAATGAGCAGTATAAAAACCAAACGTCAGGTAAAATCCTGATTTTATAAGTGAGAAGTGCGTCATTATTTTCTTACTTGGTTTCGTTAGTGAATTGGACGTAGCCAGTTACATATTTAACCGCAGTCGCGTTCTCAAAAATGTAAATAAAATTTGTTTTCTGAAACAGAAAATCAATTGGAATTTGCAGATACAATTTGCATTTCTTATTTTTGCTTTATAAAACCTATTTCAACCAAAAATGTGCATCATAATAATAAAGTTAACACACAAAAGTACCTCTCGATGCAAAAAAAAAGGGAGGAGGCTCGGAATTTTTTTGCTTAGCAGTGCAACAATAACAATCCCTGTGTTCCCATTAAGCGTTTAAGCTTACTCAAGACGTCTAAAAGTGGTCATGTGACTGCAATTTGACAGCCCCATTGGACGCTCGCTGTCTAAAAGGAGTCGAAGCTGCCTTGCGGCCTTGCCTTGAATTGGAACACACCCAATGTATTTTAATCCGGGTCTATGTGTACACTGTGTTTAAATAATCGAACTTGTAAGTTATTATTTCCTATTTAATGAATAACCTGCATTTAGAATAGTCTCCATATTACGTGCGCTAAATGAACTGTATCCTGATACATATGCAATGTAAATCATACACTTCTGTCGCAGTGTTTGCATACTACTTCGGATAAACTCAAATAATTATATACTACAAACTGTTACATAATATCGTAAACAGAAATTTCACGATGTCCAGGATGCAACTACCCTGTCTTAGAGGAGAGAAACAGCAAACTTTGTTGTTGGGATTTCTGTTAACAACATCTGTCTATCTATCTCATGGAACGATAAGGTAATATAACAAAAATACATTAAAAACCATAATAAAACTTTAGTCTACATGTACACTCAATCGCTTAGATATTTTTTTTCCTGCTCTAAAATTCATATTCACATAAATAATCGGGGATAATTTGCGGATTCCCAAGTCACGAAATAAAATTAGAAACATTCAAAGATTAATATAAAAGAAATAGAAAGAAAGTGAATACCTAAAGGGTAAATACACGAACAAAATGCAATATTGTCTACCATTGAATTTTCGCAATATTGTGTTTCCATGTTTATTGTCGTGAAGGTTTCGATTATCCATGGAAAAGGCGCTCTGTAAAAGATTGTGGAGAAGTCATTGCCCGAGCAAAGTGATGGCTGCAGCGCGGTGTAGCGAAAGATGGAAAATTTCGGAGGAAAAAAAAGGGAAAAGAGAAATTTATAAAAAAAAGTCATTGAAAATAGCATAAAAACATTATTTTACCTCTAAAAATATATATAAAAAAATCGATCTCGCTACCCTCGGATTATTTTTTTCATTCAGTTTTGGCTGATTTTATTGCGCCTTGTCCAAAAATAACGCGTTAAAACAGCGCATTTGTAACTGAAAAGGGATCGAAGGGGACGATTTCCGTTCTTGCTTCGCTCGGCCATTTTTACATAAAACTCCATTTTTGGAAAATCATGATTATGCACCTAGAAGACCTAATTTTTTAGGTTTTCCAATGAAAAATCCGAACACTCCTTCAAAATCAATAGTTGTATATGTTGAAAAACTCAAACCTTCTGGATCCGCCCTTGAAAATAGCTCCATTAATATTAACGATGATGCCGAATTGTCCGTGAAACCGGTAGTGCAACATTCAACTCATGTAGGTTACGATCGGGGAAATCGGAAATTCAATGCAATATAGCCTGCCTTAATCCCTCTGCTATTTAGTTTTCTCTAATATCATACTGATTTATACTACAAGCATACTGTAGAACTATGTAATAATTCATAAGGCATGTATCCGAGCTGAATTAATTCACTTAAATATCGTAATATAAAACTATTCCTTTTCTTTAGCATGTACAAGTGTACATCATCCTGTATGTACAGCTCATTTAACTCTGAATATATACAAATGTAATAGAAATATGTGATTCAACAACATTGATAAATACCACACATCTTGAACAGCACCTAGTATACAGTATAAGCCAATTTTAAAATAAAAATACATCCCCTTTCTTTACACGTTTGGAATAAAAACCCCAGGATATAATCTGTACATGGAATGGGCTCTGGTATGACTTGCCTTATGTATTATAACTGGAGGATATTCACTGTTTTACAGCCAGTAATACTATATAAAACCTTAGTACCTAGGTTATTTGGAAAACTCTTTGTAGAGAAATACACTATATAGTTCAGAAAACACTATATAGGTCTATATTAGTTCCTTTTATGTACAAAAAAACTTTCCCAGAACAAGAGAATAAATAATCTCGCTGTTGGAGAAATACTCCTGTTTTGCGTTTCTTCTGTATGTAAATACTAATTTTGGATTCCAAACTATATTTTTTTTGGTTGCGACTGTTGTTTACATTGCAGTTTGTAAGGCGCGGTTGTTTGGTAGAATATGTAGTCTTGCATTTGATCATTGGGTGGCATTAGTGCTGTCTTGTACTTTTTCTAACCGAAATATAATAATGTATATAGCCTTCTAGAAAATGTTAATAATGTCTAGGTTTGTATACGCACTGTATGTACCGCAGTAATGGTTTTATATGTTTGTAAATATTGAAACACTGATTAAAACTCGTAAATAAAAACTTTACTCTTTCAAAATCATTCCTTTTTAAATATTACTAATATATATACATACATGAACTTTGTCAGTAGTTTAACATATATTGTATGTTTATTTCTCATCACATGCAACCTTTTTGGCATTTTCTCTTGATGTGCAAATAATACACGGGCATGCTCATAATTTTGCTCGATGTCAGTAAAGTCTGATGTAGATATCGGAAAGCGAAAACAGTAGCAGCAAATGAAAGTTTATGTTGTCCTTTTCAAAACCGTGTATTTATTTCCCTTCGTAAACACCGGGAACAGCACTACATGTACGTTTGAGTCTGCGAAGAAGTGCTTCATTCAACCTGTTGGGGTAGAATTCAGAACGATTCCTGCAGAGGCACCAACGACGAACGGCGTACTTAACTTCTGTATTTAAGCTGTAAAAGTTGTCATTAGTTGTTCTACTAGCGTTGGAAACGAAAAAAATACATGGTACGACAAGATTTGGGTTACATGCCGGATGAGGAATATCGGGAGGCTCAGTTCCTGAGGAGCCTCCAGAGTGCGATTACCAGTGTGAGTCCGATAGCCTTATCGTGCTGCAGAATTGCTTCCATTCCTGGAGGCACTCTGTTGAGCTGAATACGCATATCCTCTTAATGGCGTTCGCTTCTGCCTTCGGAGTTTTGCCATCAGTCAAAAACTCTATGTGTACTACACCATCATTGTCCCAGGATAAAGTCAGCAACACTATTCGTGTTGACGGCACATTATAGGTTTCGTCTATTAAAAGTCGATGCCCCTATATGAAAGTACTCCATCGATTACCATATCTTTCCAAGGTCGTAGTGATGTGTATATGACTCGTCACCCTTCACTGTTAAGAATTACAAAAAAGAAAATAAACACCATATACTCTCAGAAAACAATTATAAGAAAACACCAACAACTCTCAATATTTAACCATTGCTTTAACCGCATGTCCATACATGCCTTCGTTTTTTTAGCAACTGAGCAGCTGCCATGGATACTTTTGCATAACGCTACCGTTTGCAGAATTGTAGGTAAGAACCCGTGCTCACATAAACACAATCTGCTAATACCTGGACTAAGTGCATTTGAAACTTCAGGGATTGAGGCAAAAATTATCAGCATGCAGTCGTATATACTGTACTTACGACATTAGTGCATGGTCGGCTGAATCACGTGAAAATGAAATGTGAAGGTGAAAAAAACTCATGCTCCTGCGAATCGATGACGAAAATGTTTACAGTTTTGATGCAATTATTTCAGATTTTTCCTAAATGTTTTCTCCTTACATTTGTTGTTGTTTACCTTCTTATTTTCTTTCTGGACGGGAATGGGTCAGTCACCTTCATATTTTAAATTTTATACTGCAGAAATACATGTAAATATCCATAACCACCAGGATTTTAAACTAGGAAGCGTAATCGAATTTTTGTAAATACCTTTCTTAAATTTTGGAAAATTGATTACTTTTCAAGAGGTTTGAGCGCGACGGAAATCCTCGTAACAAAACAAACACCCACTTTAGCAATAAATGATAATTATCAAATTATGATCATTTGCTGCAAAACTTTTTCTCGGACATACGAAATTGCCTATAATATAATGCGTGAATGCCACGCGCTAGTTGAATGTTAGTAATTTCAGAATATGCAGTAGTTTCTAATTTTTCCGCATATTTCATTTTGCTTACTTGTATCATTACAAATTCTAATATTTTCTCATCAAGCACAACGTTTTAATCTTGAGGTGACCCTTCCGGTATTTCGCCGAGTGCATGACCGGCGAATGGCCAGTTTGCCACTGATACTATTAGAATAATGTAAGCTTAATTGGTATACCCATCAGGCCATCATAGAAAAAGAATAAGTCACAAAAATGTCGGAACGTATCTCACTGAGCTAAGAAAAGGCAAAATGTAAAATAAAAATGTACATGAAGGCGATAAAGTACGAGGTTGTGAGTAATACCTTTAGCAGCTTTTGACCTACCTTTCTCAGTGAAGATATCAAAAAATTACAATATTTTGCGTTTGTTAGATGCTGTAGTCTAAAATTATGAAATAATTAAAATTAATGTGTATCACTGGTGTATGTGTAATGTGTCATTTTTTAAAATGAAATTTGACGAATTTTATATAAATTGATTCCTATTTGTTTACTGAATTAAATTTTTACTATTTTATTCATTTTCGATTTGAAAATAAAAAAGTTATATTAAAGGGAGAAAAACAGTAGTGCCATGCGATAGAGAATTAAGATTTAAGGAATATATTTGAATTCCTGTTTTCTAATCTCGTCTGTTATTTTTATTGTGTCAATAGCAGCATTGTACAAAAATACTTAAAATAGAAGACGATAAAAAATAGTCTGTTCTCTGCTGCACACAAATACATTTGAGATTTTGTGAAATTATATTTACAGGCCAATTGGTGTATTTGCTTTCCATTCCTTCCATTTTTACAATAAGAAAGTGAAAAGGGGTTTAAGGGAGCACCCACCAGCGCCCAGCTGCGTAGTTCGCCAAGTCCTTAAGCTGGCCCTGACTTACCGACTGATACTGTATTTCAAGTAAGATTCTATGATGATGGTAGTCTAACATCTGAACAATGAAAACATTTCAGCTTCATTTCGAAGAAAATGCTATCTTTTTTCATAATTATGTATATTTGTAATTTATAAGCTCAGGTATACGAAGAAAATATATTATCATATAAGCATGCTACTATTTAATATTAAAATGAGCAGTGTAAAGTCTATTTTAAATACCATAATACCAGCAAAATATGTATCACTATCTCATCATTACATTTTTCAATTTTGCTCCCAAAGATCAAAAGAAAAGAAAATGGAAATAATTACAGCATGTTGCTAACAAGGAAAAATAACTTTGAAATCCCCGAGTAACAAACAACATACATCGCAATGCGAATCATTTACAAGGAATTCTGGCTATTAGAGTACTTTTAAAAGATTTTCTTTGATTCAATCTTTCATTTTGAGGGAGTATAGGCCTCTGATGAATAGGCACGAGCAAAGCTCTCAATAAAAGTGAGTGAATAGAATTGAAGAACTATTGTTCAAATAAGTCTCTATTTCTTTGAAACGAAAGAGAAATACGACTCTCCTCTTCTAACTAATTGGTTGTTACCATGAAACGTGATTTGTTGTTCGTCTTTAAAGTGACTGGGATTTTTTGAACAAAGGGAATGGAAAAGTGCCTTTTGTGAAATGACAGCACGGAAAAGAATTAGGAGTAGAAGGAGAACGTGCACACTGAGTTCGAAAGATAGCAAGGACTGTAGAGTAAAAGACGAAACAGGTGTTTTTAGTTAAGGTTACAGACGAGGTGGTAACCACTCGCAAAATTATGTACACCGGAGTACGCGGTTTACGTCGGTTTACAGTGGATTACGTCGGTTTATACAACATGATTACGTCGGTTTACACTGGGTTATGTCGGTTTACAGTGGATTACGTCGGATTCCACTGGTTTACGGTTGGATTTCGTTCGAATTTAGCTAGCTGTATTTTAGCAAATATAATGACATTTCACCGTAATCACACCATAATCCGACCCTATATTAGCGTAATCCATATCGCCCATGCAATCAAGCTGTTTTCAAACTATTTTGGATATATCTAATAAGATGCACGTATTACAATACTACATTGAAACTTTATTACAAGCGACATAAACAGTTTAAGGGTTTACATAATGTTAGCGTATCAGCAAAGGCCTGTACCTGACTATTTACATAAAGTACACATTTTGTCATTGTACAGAATGGCATTACAAATCAAACAGTAAGGCAAAAGATTCAACATCGGTTTCCACACCACTACATACATTGTATTTCTTTCGTTTTAAGTACTTTATACACAGTGACTCCATTTTTTTAATCTCGTTTTGAAAATAGACCTGTAACGACATTAGAATTAGTATACAAATTAATATCACAATAACAGTTTGACTTACCAAAATTTAAACAGAAATTCAGTGATATAAAAACACGAATACATTAACATGCAAACTTACAGGGTTGATGTGAGATGTACTCAGGGTCGTATTAACTCAAACGCAACGTAGGCAGTTGGCTAGGGAGTAGTGAGCCAAGTTTTTCGGGGGTGCTTACCCGGCGCGGGAGTGAATCTCTCCATCATTCAAAATTGAATCAGTAACCATAACTGCTTCAAAACCACTTGCTTTCCTAAATATGTATATAGAACTCTCCCTTCCCTTCGTTCGAGATTTTACATTTTGTGTAGCATGATATTTGTCCTCGCCTATCGCCCTAATTGTTCCATTAATGTTATCAGTATAAGCTGAAAGTTCATCTCTAGCAAGAAAACTACATCGAATTTCGGTAATGTTGTATGTACTTGTACACATCTTAAAATAACATACAGAATAAATTACAGAAGGTAGATCATGGTAATGATAGCAACTTTGCGAACCTGGGACTCATTATTTCAGGAAACTTCGAAAGACTCACAGCCACCCTGTTCTATCTCCACATGTCATTTATCGAAAATAAAATCTAATATATAAGAAGCTGCAGCATGTTTGCCAATTTATTCCATATAAAAATAAAGTAAAAATAGGTCCTGAAACTTTCGAGAGTGTCTCCAAAAAATTACTCCGTGATCAACGAAGTTGCGGGAGTCGTCTCTACGAGTAGAAATACTGCAAATATTGAACATTTTAGGCTTGGTGTTTCTGCGTTTTTATTTTATTTTATTTTTTTCATAATCGTCATGTCTATTCACTACCAACCTAACTATAACGTGTGTACGTGTCACTATTCTTTGAATATTTGAATGATTGTATGCTCTAATTTACAATGGAATCTCCCAAAAATAGTGGAAGGCATAGCAGAACTCCGTAAACTGCACTCAAGAAAGATAAAATCCAAAAGGGTGTCTATTACTATAAAACTGAATGCTACTATAAAATGAATATTTTCTTTACGGCAAATATTTTCTAAGTAGGTATTGGGGGGAATAATCTACTTCTGCATAAAAAATATCCAATTGAAAAACAGATATCACTCAATCACTGGATTCACATAACCGAAAACCACTTCTAAAAAATAACTTTCGCTGCTGCATGTGTCGCTGTATTCTCGTTAAAATAAAGAAAACATCGCACAACTCACTTCTCTTCAACGAATTTGTATGAAAATGTGCAAAACTTGTAGGGCGGGCTAGTTGGAGGCACTTACTTTGCTAGACTTGGTCGGACATACGCTGGAATGTTTTGCCTGGAGTGGACGGTTTAGGTTAGATTAGTCTGCCTACAGAAAAATCCAGCCTCAATTTGGTTCGAAAACTGAGACGAGAAGAAAGAAAATTATGCTAAATTGAACTGAAATAATCTAACCTGACATCTCCAATGCCTGTCAATCAGAGAAACTTGACTGTATGTTTTATTACACGTACACAAAGAGCGATGATTATTTTTAATGGGATATTTCTCTCTTGAATATCCTTTGTCCATATGAGACACCTTCAGACAGAAATTATGAACTGTTTTTATAAACATCTAATCCCTACAGCTTCAAGGATCTGAATTCAGAAACACCATCATATTGGTCAGGAATATCCGTGACGTCACATCTATCAAACCTCAACTTCAAGCTTAAGTCTTTGCCTTCGATACACTTTTCAGAAGTGTCCCAGCTTCGAGAATTGAAGCAAACGACGTTTATATTTCAAATGACGGGCAGGATTTGGTATTAAAGATAAGTATTTTGTATGATATTTGCGATATGAATACGTCATTTATTTACATGTACAACTTATTTGTGATTTTCAGAACTGAACATATAGTAAGTCCTTTAGTTTAATCTGCTTAATTCCTGGAATTTCTGTAGTAGCAAACGATTTTTTTAAACTTCTGAAGTTCGGCTTCAAACTGAGTAGAAAAAGATTGCCTGTAATCTGACATGAAGTAAATTTATGTGACATCACTTTTCTTGAAGGTGGAAGTAGAAATTTCATTTCGATCTGAAGGTTAACAATGAGATTAACTGCAGCTAAAATTTTTGGGAGGTGATGTGATTAGAACCGCAAAACCTTCTCACGCCTCAGAAACATCTCAGACAAGAAAATGACCTACCCTGGATACTTTTAAAGTAAGTGAGATCTGATTTTAGCTATCCGTAGATACATTATTTGAATGTTAAGATTGACACCGAATGTTCAAAGGTACACTCCATCGAAAATAAAGTTCTGTGATATATTTTTCTTTTGTAGTATGAATTTATCCATGAATATCGGCGGATATTTTATTTTTTATTTTTACTGTTCCCGAGTTATGAATTTTTGATAATGGTGATGGCGTCACAAGTATACAAACGAAAAATATTAATAGATCCTCCCCTGTTAATATATGTACATAGCAGAAATATTTGTAGATACAACTATTTTTCCTACGTCGTTTTTTAAGGAAAGAATCAGCATTTTACGATACACTGTCATTGAGATATTAATTAAAATAGTTTGATGGCGTCATCAGCATACACAGGCAAATAAACTTTAAACCGTCATAACTTCCAAACGGATGGCGGGAATGAAATAATTATTTTCTTGCAATTTGTAAAACAAAAAATCAATAAAAAAAGAGTCTGATTATTTGTAATATTTCCAAACTTCGTTGGAATGTACCTTTAAATATACATACTGTATATACATGATTCATTTCCATCTTGTACTAGTGCTTTACTTTGATATGCTTGTTCAAAGAACATTTCATGAAAATTAATAGACTTCGTGTCTCTGTGCTCTACCTGCACACTCGAATATATTGTATGCTGTTGGTCATTGTAACATGTAAATATTGAGTATATTTGATCAAACTCCTATTTCACAAGAGTTATAGATTAAATCTAAGAAAAATTTCACATCTGACTAATTTAGTTTGAACTCAAAAATAAAGTTGATTCCATTACAGGACCAACTTCAAAATAATTCCTTTTAAATATTCATTTTCAGAATTCTTTTCGAAATAAAATTGACCCCATTGATCCCGAAAATTTTACTAACGGTATTAATATAACTACTCTATAGGTCTATAATGACAACTCTTCGTAATTCGTCAACGAGCGTACATGGATAAAACGTTTGTAATAATATTCTAGCCATTACAGAAGCCAATTAAAGCTCTTATAGAACTCACTCTAATCGGTGTATAAATCACTATCAGATCTATAGAAAGTCACGAATTCAGGAAACGGAGTGTTTGGCAACAAATTATGAATTAACGTCCATAAAGTGCGTAAACTATATGGATGCGAGATGCTTGTTTGGCCGGTTTGTAATTAAAATTTTAACTATCTGAGTACTTTGTATAATTTTACGCATATACTTAATTACTGATTAACAGCTTTTTGTCAGTGTATTTACCTTTATCATTTCAAAATAATTAGAACATGGGTCCTATAGGCTGAAATTGGCAAGTTTAAATCTAGAAGTTGTCATTTTTACGTTTCAAAAATTTCTCGAATAAATAAATCCACACTGTCTCTACTTGTAGTTAAAGTTAATGCACGCTATACTCTGCGATGGAATTGCGCCTATACATTGTTACCCTGATAAGCAACTCCACACAAGATATAAACGAAAAAAATGCAGCGGCCTATGCAAAATATCATCAGTCTAACATAAAACTTCAGCATACATGACGCACGCATACACGCATCCAACACAACATGTATAATTACAAGGAAAAGAATGAATCCATGTAGTTCATCATTCTAGTAGATCATTCTTCATCCGTAGTACATATTTTCGTATTTCTGGTGAAGTGGGCTATAAATTGATGCACTATACCATCTCGTTTATCATAGAGAAGTGAAACGAGGAGTAGGAACACTTTGGGATAAACATTACTCTTTCCTTCAATGTTATTCGCAGTTTCGTATATAACCCCATAGTGTAGATTTAGAGGCTGCAGCATATAATAATTTATATTTATTACACCTGCTGGGAAGGGTAGGAGTAGGCAATGCATTAAAAAAAACTTAATGCAAAAACCTGCTTCCTACTAGATGTGTGTACTAGTTTACTATGCAGAGTAGTAGTTGGGGTTACTCTAAAAGAAATAGCTTATTAGAATTTATCATTGGACATTAAGAACTCGTGCCAATGCTTTTTTTCCTTCGACTATATAACGCGTATGGTATAAAAATATACAAAGTAGAGAAAATGTGAAGGTGTTGCTTCTTTTCTGTTCACCATGAGGTTCTGCGTGTAACATGTTTATACCGTATATTTGAAAAGTTTCTCTTGCTTTTCTTTAACTTTGAAGTATAATGCATATTTTCATAAATGATTTGTATTTTTGTTCCAATAATTCTGAGAAGTATAGAAATGCAAGCAGTGCTTCAGAAATTGCTAAAGAGCGATAGATTATAACGACATATATACATACGAGGAGCGTTCAAGTCAAAACCGGAATTTAATTTTTTTTTAGACATGTAAGACGTCGAAATTACGGCCAAGAAAGACCGTTCATTATTCAGTGTGTTTACCAGCTACACCACAGCACTTGTCCCGTTTCTGTGGCAATGAAATAGCACTCGCAAAAGGACGATATGTACTGAGGTGTGAAACACTTTATAGAGGCCTCTTACGTTCATTTTTTGATTGAAACCATTTGCTGCCCCAGTGTTTCTTCAATGCACAAGCTAAGATTACGGAACATTGTAGGAGTTAAATTGAGGACTGTATGAGCAGTAAGGACTATCTGTCCACGTGATTGTTTTCCATTTT
>JAQFYR010000528.1:0-12431 GCA_034694985.1 Campodea silvestrii
ACTCACTGTATGTACTCTTCAATGCATTTTGTAGTAATGATTATAATAATGAGGAATGACCAAAGTTTAAAACCAGTGAAAAAAACATAACTAACACTTTGTTCCAAAAAGTCGGGTCGGGACAAAACACATGACCCGATATCGGGTCAAGAAAAATTTCCCGACCGGACCCGCAATTCGGGACGGGACGGGTTCGGGAATTGTCCCGAACCTGTAGGAACACTAGATAATATGGCAAAGACGATATTTAAAAACAAATTCAAGTAACTTTTAGAAGAGATATTTACATAACGTTGTATGAATTAAACAGATATCAGTTTCAACTTACAAAGTTTCAGTCCTTTCTAAGAAATGTATTTTTATTTTTAAAAGTGGATCAATATAATAAAGTACGTACGCAGGAAAGAGAAAATCCATATTTCTTTGACACGAAAGGAAAATTACAACCTCAGATCATTTCCAGCACGTGGCAATATTATTGGTTATTATATATAGGGTTACAAAACGATCTGTACGTACAGTAGATCAGTGGTAATATTTGCATGATAATAATACTGCGATTCGTGATTTTAATGACATATTTACGTGAATATAATCGGCAATTTCGTTTCAGCATCAGCAATTTTTTGTTTGTTCAAGATTTCAATTAACTTTGTTTGATATAAAGTTTAATATAGGAATAGCATCAATGGACTTCTAAGATATTTATTAATAGTAGCCCATGCAATTTAAAGCAAACAAATTAAATTCGAAAAGTTTCAATAATATAGCAAGCCAAGTATAAGAGTTATAGAAGAAAACTAACTTGAGTCGAATACTTACTTTATAGTTTGGGCAATGAATTTGCAATCATTCGCTGGCTTAATTTCTTCCTTTAATGATATCTAGTTCGATTTAGAAAGAAAAAACCTAAATTATAACCAAGTAACTAAACCGAAATTTATATCTACTGACTAAAAGAGCAATATTTCGTATTTTTGCTTTCAAGACAATTAATCGGAACATGAAAAAAACTGTGCAGTTGCTATTGTAAGATCACAGGTTTTCTTCGCATTGATCTGCATTAAAAATATTTGGTGATTCCCGAATTATTTGTTTTGATTCAAGTACAAACAAACGAAAAAAAAACGCAAGCACATCAAATCGGGATCAACCCATTCGTTCCCTTCATTCTTGATCTTATTCCTTGCTTCCCACTTTTACTCTAATTCTTCGTTTCCCTTGTTCTTTGTGAAACGTAAGAATCTCTCGAAACGTAGGTTGAATATCCAATGAGTTTGAGCGCCACTCCACGATAGCAATCCGTACTACTATACCAAACAATAGGATGGAACAAAAGGTTCTTTTGTCGGTGCTGACCACAGCGCTCCAGATGCTGGTGGCCACTCGTGCATTCACAATACAAGAGATTGCTCTCAAGCACAAATAAACGTGCTATAAAGAAATAACACAGCAGCAAAGAGTGAAATGTGTAGGTTGCATATACGTACAATATAGAATGAACAGTGTGTTACAGCAGGTTTGCAGAAATCGTGGAAGGTTTAGATATATTGAATATGAAGTGAATGTTATATGTTGTACGCAGATGTCACAACGTGTAGATGTACTTTTTGACTGATTTTGATAATACAAACTTCTCAAAAAGAAGTCCACTTTTTACATAGGCAGAGCATTTAGCAATAGCTGATCTTCGTAACTTAGATAATATTAAGATCGACGGAATTTTGAACATTACATTACTTTTTTAGCACTAATTTCGTAAATTAAGAATGACTTGAACTTAAAATGCCTGGCAGTACGACACCCCGGAAACGTTGGACTAACAAGTATGATAACTTGTGATTAAATATGCTGAAAAAACGCGGATATAAGTTAGTCCTTTTCTTCATTGTACTCTAAATGATTTTAACCGTTTTTCTGTTCACGTTTATTAGTACAGGAAATCTCAGTACTAGATTGATCAGTTTATAATAATAAAGTAAAAGTTCCCAGTGTCTTGCTGACAGACATACGCACAAGAGTTTATGGGAACGTGGATGTATGAGTGGTTCATAATTATTTTAAATGGTGCCTTTTAGCCTTTACACATCCAAATTCTGTGATCTGGAGCAAAAACCAAATGCTCATTTTTGTGACAGGTTGCATCTTTCTTCAGCGTGTGAATGATTTTCGTCATGCTATAACCTCGTAATATATTAACTCTTTGTATTATCAGCATGTTCAATTTCGCTGTCAGCTTCGATCTGTAGAATCGCGCAATTTTAACCTGATACGTTCATTTGGAAGAAGTAATAGTGCACGCTTTTATGAATTGATTCGTATTTTTTTGTTCTTAAAAATACATGGTTGAAATACCTCTTTTAAACCCTATGAAGTATATAAGAAATATACAAATATATATTGCAGATTACAGGATTGTACAAATTATTGAGAAAGAAAACAAAAGAAAAGAAAATATGTAAGCTGTCTTTAATGAATTATTTTGTGTTAAAACCGTGATGTTTGAAAGACTGGAACCTTCATATTTCCCACTCCGGTTCACTGCGCTGAAACCAATTATAGAACAATACCACTGTAATTTTTATATTTCTCCTAACTTCCAACGCCACCAGCAAACAGTATATTCAATACACTTTCAAAAGCCACAATGTTTATCATCACTAACCCTCAAGCGAACCAATTCACAAACGTCACACTTCACATCAACACTACCCCAGACTCTTTTTTCATCCATACACACATCTCATCATTTAATTAAAAAACTTTCACAGATATAATATATATCTGCAATAATATCTTCCGGCTTCATTCGTCTTCATAATTCAATATTATTTTCACTCGAAGCGTATCCAAACAATAATCAAAGCTTTTTGATCTTTCTATTGGAAAAATCGGCCATTCGTAAACAATATGATTAGAATTCCCTTTATCTCTGAATCGATACCATCACGTGATCGTCGGATGATTATTAAAAACTGAAAATGTCGCAGAGAAAAAGGTCATTTCGTTTGAGGAAATGATGGAAATTGTAGAATAAATGTTTCCGGGGGTCTGAATTCGGAGGTTTTTACTCTTCGATTTTTCAGGGGAAAAAATAAGCAATTTTCCTTTAAAAATTGAACCGGATATGGTAGGATATAGAAAGTTTTTTCTTTATCTGAGGATAATTTGGATTTCTGTTTCTTAAATTGAATTGCTGAAGTTGGAAAAAGTTGAAGAATCGTAATCATTGATAAGATTGATTTGAAGAAAGAAAAAAAAATCATCTCATTTCAAAGACAATTAGTATTTTCTCATACGTCTACTCCGTCTAGGATTGTGGGATGAGTAAATCTACAGGAACCGCCGAATAGAAAATCTGCTTGTATGCCTATACTGGAGTGAAAGTGTACTAAAATAAATGAAAGTTGGCTATGGTTTCGGCTACTTAAAAATCCTCATGAATTTTGAAACGAGTATATACAAAAATTATTTTTCATTATCATCGTTTCAAAGGCTATATTTCACTTAAAAAATTTCATCGTAAAATATTTTCCATTTGTCCTTGACGGAAACTTGGTATTATTGATTAACTATATTTTCAATATTAAATGAGGAGAATGCCATAAAAGGATGAAAATTATTTCAAAATGAAGGTTAGGAGTCAGGTGTATTTTTTTACGAGCGTAGACTTATTGTTTTTTTTCCTCATTTCTACTTACAGTGCAATAAACTGATCAAGCCGCTGATGATTGGAATGTATAATATTATGCTTAACTTAAAGACATCATACAAGCCTTTAATACTGAATTCCCTCATTTCCAAGATTCATAGAAAGACTAAAATTTGTTCATTTACTTAAACTTTTGGGGTAGACTTGCTATGAATATTCAAATCAACTCATATATCGATCAAGACAGGCAAAAGTTCTGAAATACATTATTTTTATTATGGTTATGGTTTAATGCTGTATACTTGAAACTAGCATAAAATTTAAACTCCATAATCGAACGTACGATATCACGAGGAAACGATGGACTATATTATACAAGTTAAACTATTTGCTGTTCATTGACAAGCTGCTTGTAAAGCGTGTGACACAATAATTTTACTACACGTAATCGAAAAGAACTGCAAGTGCTCAACTTTTCCAAACCCTTCTCTATTTCTTTAAAGAGCCACGAATCTAACCACCTCCCTCTGAAGCAAAGTATGACTTCATATCCTGTTGTTCACTTCATTCCCCCTCTCTGCTGTAACTTTCACTGCTAGGTTTACGTTCCTCACTGCAAAAAAGAGGAAATTGCTGTTTTCCCAACCCTGTAATGAGCTCAACCCATTCGATCAACGATTACGGAAATAAATGAGGAAATGACAGAAAAGGAGAGAAATACTATACAAAGAATACAAAAGTGATTTTTTGTTTTTTATTTTATTTTCAGGGTATGGAACGAATTCACTCAGCGCGGTACCCAAGTCATCCTTGGAACATCATTCACATTTGAGACAACCAGGTGAGCTCACACTTTTCATCGGAATGGGGATTTAATATTATGCAATGAGGAGTGGTTGCGAATTTAATTGTTTCAGGCAGTTTTGATTGCCTAATTAAGTAGTCATATTTAATGGGAGTGAAAGAAGAAGTCTAGACTTTAAGAAAAGTGGAGAGAAATAGTGACAGCAAAAATATCACTGTAATGTGATTGTTTAAGATTAGCGCATTGTTAACATTTAGAACAATTCCCTTACAACCTCAACAATTTGAAATACTAACTACACTGACGTGTGTGTCACCATTTCACGAACACTAAGCGTGATGACAGATGACATGCAAATTCTGAAGTTCAACTGATTAGGATTTTGATTCTAAAAAAAGCAACAAGTTCAAGCCTATCAATTGTAAATATACTCAAGTGACAGTTATTATATTCATGCAAACTACAAAAGTACAAATTAGTGAAAATATTCCAAGAGAAGTAAACTAATTATATAATCGGGTTTAAAATGAAACAATTTTCTTGTGGCCAATATTTTTACCACAATATGGTATTTCTTAATTTCAAATATTTGAAAACAATATGAAGATTTCTACAAAACGGTATCTACTTCATTAGGAATATATTATCCACGGTAAATTCATTTGAAAATTAAGTAAATATAATAATAATTATTGCTTCATTGACTGATGTAACTGGTTCATGCAATTTGATTTTTTTAATGTGTGTCTGTTACATTATAACAACACTCGTTTTGCTTATTCTGGACATTTAAAATATTATAAATTTTAAGTATTTTTAGATTCCCTCAAGATTGTCACTCCTCAATTGCCCTGACTTCAATTTAAAACTATTTGACTTAAGTTTCTTTATATAACATCTTTTGAGTTCTAATTTACAAAATATATTTATGAACAGTTAATAGCTCACTGCAGCTCAAAGATCAGTCCAAGAAAGCTTCACGGGTGGAATTTCTAATTCTTTCTTCTTTTATTTTGTAACTATACTAAACACGAAGGAGTTAATATATTGTTTAGATCAAGGAAAGAGAACAGTAAATTGTTAGATTTATATAACTATCATGTAATCTTAATTCAAATCGTTCGTAAAAGTGTCACTCTCCATATCTGGATATAAATACAATTATTTAATAAATACAGTTTTCCCTTCAATTTGATGTGAGGACTGGAAAGAGTGCTGTATAACTATACAAACTTAGGGAGAGACATCAAACGATCATTTTAGAAAAAAAAGATATCCACAAAGAAAACCAGCAACTGTGAAATTCTGTAATCAATATTCACGTACACTTTGACAATTTTTCCTCAAAAATCATCTTTTCTTTTATGCAAAACTCGTGTAATCTTGTGTAAGAAAAGCTTTTCAACGTTCACTATTTGAACAAGTCCATTTACTTTCTTCCAAAAAATGTCTTCTCATTTTTCCCATGAATAAAAGGCGCTATCAGTCCCCCTTCATCCAGAACCACATACTGAGAGGGTAAAAATGCTATCGATTATTATTACCGTCATTTTTGAAAGAAAAGGCTTTCCAAGTTACTTGTGCGAGGCGAGAATCTTTTCACTTCTTTCTTTGAGGAGTAACACAAAGTAAAGAGAGGAATTTCTAAGACTAGATGACGCCATTTGCTCAACGTGGAAGTAAATAAGATGGCCGGAGTTGGAATGATGGTTAGCTAAGGTTGGAAATATGCGTATACTGAAACAGTGAATCTATTATTCAGGAGTACTGTTGTGCTATAACAGATACGGTCGACTGGTTTTCTTAGGTTATGCGTGTATTATGCAGAGTTTTTTCTGGGTCATAATAATATAATATCTTCGTACAACAGCAGGAGTTTTATTACTATAAATTAGTGACTTTGAAGAATGAAGAGCTACAATTAATCTGACGATTTCTTTCTTCTGGTGAATTTAGAAGTACATTATCTTAAGTTGATATTTTAACTTTTGCATTTTAAACTGCTCTGTATATTTGTGCAGCGCTTCAAATTCATTTCTACGACTTTCAAGAAACTGCTCTGTATAATTGAGATCTTGGCACACTATAAAACATTATGCATTTTCTTAAACTGTTCTTCTTAAATCACGTAACAAAGAAAATATGAAGTCAAAATACTTTAACAATGGTAGAAATTTCAGCCGTTTCACAATCTTAAAACCCATGAGCCTACGAAGAATTCTTTTTTGTCCCAGCTGAAAAGAACCAGATAATTTCAGATATTGAAAGCTCAAAAACTGTTTTTGCCTTTGGTACAGACACGAAAAATCAGTAAACAAAAATTCTATATCAAAACACCAATAATCTTACAGCTGAATTGAACAAACTCGCATCTTAAAACCCATTCATCCGAATTCAGCAAACAAAAAAAATCACCTTTGAAGCCATTGAAGGATCAAGCAAGCAAATCGTCAGTACTGGCAATCATCGTTCTTCTCTTCGCCTCTGATCACTTTCCTTCCCCTCTATGTATGTGTATCTTCAACTAACAGCACAAACGCCATCTAGGGAACATTTATTTGAACATTGAGATGTCTCCCCCCCTTGGAGGGAGCGAGAATATTGGCAGAGTGTAAATGTCCCCGGGGGAGAAAGATAGCGCTTCTTCACCAATATCCTTCCACTTCAACATACTTGCAATGCCAGGAGCTCAAAAGTGCCAAGATGGCAGAAGGTGAAGAAGGGAGAAGTGCAGAGGGAAATTGTACGAAGGTGTTAAAACAGGATACTCTGGGGTTCAGATGCTTTGTTTTCAAGAAATCGACGATACAACCATGACGATTGATATTTGATGACGGTTATCATTAAGTAAATTATGTCAAAAAATGTGTTATTGCGAAACTAGTTTCAGAGTCAGGATGCATCATCTCCTTGTATACGATAACATGAAATATATTAATAAGGTTAAGCCATTATTAGTAAGTGGTATATGATAGCATACAATGCATGTGAGTTAATATAATGTTCTTTACTTGCGAGCTCAACACCGCTGTGCATGGGATGTCCAGTTCAATGCCTGGTTTATGCTATATCTCAGTCACTTAAGTGATTTCTTTACAGTGTTTATTTTCTCACCCTGTATCGATGCTTGTCTGAACATTTTCTCTTTCATATCATTATTATTAAATTTCTTAGATGATCCTATTACAATAATTTACTTCACTTGCTAACAGTACCAAAAAGCACATCAATCGCACTCTTAGACAGTAGTTCAATATTCTACAAGGAATATCACAGAGTATTGAGAACTTATTTCAGCAGATATAATCTGTCGTTCACTTACAGTACTCATAAAACACTATACGTCGTAAAATTGGTAGTGAAAAATATTGTTACTGTATGTATCAACTCTCCAGTAAGTCACAAGCAAGTCCATTTGCTTTGTTATGAAAAATTAGTGTGGATGGTGAATAGAAAACAAAATGTTTTGCAAACTATTTTGTTATCTAAGTTGTTGTGACTAAACTACATCAGACTACTGCTTTCACCTGTGAAAACTGTTTGTATGATATCGATCTCATTTGCAAAATCGATAATCAGATTCTTAGAAAAGACTTATTTTCTCAATTTTTTGAAGCTGTGAAGACATCTATCTGATTTAACCAAACTACATTAACTTTTAATCGACATTCTCAAAAAACCATTTCTTTCTGAAAACCATACTGTTTCTCTTAAAAATCTAAATATAAATTTCCATCTCTGAACAAATTTCCTCCATTCCTTATTGTGATTTGTACATCCCAACATATAAGTCATTCTGTCTCCCCCCTCCCCTCCGACATCGTCGATCTTATCGATAATCCCGTAACATGACAATCATTGACCCTCAACGTTATAGAGTGCACAGCAAGAGAGGGGAGGCGACGAAGGGCAAAAAGTACAGACGGCCAAAAGAGGGTGGACAGAGAATAAAAAGTCAATCAATGCTTTTTCACTTTTTTTAGTGCAACGTATGTGTGGAGTAATGCTTGGATTTTAGTTTTTTGGGTGGTGCAACACATAAGGAGGGGTATTTCCATTTCGCTATTGTTACGATAGAAAAGATTCACGGGAAATCTACCTGAGACAAACCATTTAATTGAAGAAACTAGCAATTTGAAATGTATTCTTTTGTTTGCGTATACAGTTCAGGATTAATTTTGTAATCTTATCAACAATTTATTTACTGATCGTAGTGACGAATTACACCAATTGGTACTTTCAGTTCATATCGTATTTATTCATTTTCTGTTCTGTTTAATAATAAATACACTAAACAGGAAAAGTTATCTGAGAACTCTTAATCAATTGTTTCCAAATGGTAATATCGAAATTGCGTAACGTAGTTATTGGATTTCCAAAAGCCGGGAAAGTAGATGAATAAACGAAACGGAATATAGTTGTTCAAAGAGCATAACTGTTCAGTTATTCAGATCTACTATACTAATGAATCACTTCTGAGTCAGATCTACTAAAGAAATTTTCTAAGTCAGTTAAGATGAAACGGTTTCACCATATTTTGTTTTGTCACTGTCCCTGTCGGTCTGTAACCTTTTGTAAACCCTAACAATTTCTTTCATGAATTTTTATTGCTTTTCAAATGACATTCAAAATGACTTTTCGAAAAATGTGATTTTTTTCGTGTGATAACTTTCCAATATTGCAAGCTATCAATATTTGTGTATACTGTCCAGCTAAACACAAAGTTCCTTCTGTGGTACAAAGAGCAGTTCATTATTGTTTTCAAACAGAACAATCATGCAAGGACCAATGATTAATAAACCATGAATGTAAGTTTCTAAAATATAAAAGATTCTTTCAAGAGAGATACATTATTTACTGAACAGGTGTGAAACATATATTGCATAAAATTAAGCTCTGCTGTATGAGAACATTATATAACTTCTAACATCCAAATCTCGATGATCTCTATCAAGACTTAACTCATCATATTTCAGCCACGAAACATTTCATCATTCCTTTGGTATACTATTCTCCCTTTGTTATACGCTCAATAGTGATTAGGTTTTCATCTTGGAAATTAGGAATAACTTTTTTTGAATCATTGAATGATCTCCAGTAGTTTCACTTCTTCATTCCATTTTATTGGACTGAATATCATAGGATGATAGAATCCAGTAGTCAAGTGCATTATCACTTTTTAACCCCTCGGGGCACAACTTCCTTCTAAATCGGAAGAGTTTTAAGAATTTAAGGTATCCATATGTGATGGACTTGTTTTATTTTGATGTTCATTACAATACGTTATTTAATTAGACAGCTGATGGTTGGTTTCCCAGTTTAAAATAGTAATTTAAAATGCTGAATTCCACGAGGCAAATTTTTATATACACATGGTAATATATTGTTTTCTTGTGTGAAACACACGTAAAAATCACGTTATGGTTAGTTTTAAATTTGTATGAATTTATCATGTTTAACAATAGAGAGAAACCATTATAAATTTCCATAACCAAGTGTAGTGTTTGTTTACAACGTGCGAGCGTAATTCGTATCTTCTTGCGGGTGAGTATTTTCACATTTATTCAAATTCTCTTCAAAATAGTAATTTTGACAAAGTTTAAAAGCTTACCTCAGCAGAATGGAATAAAAAGAACCTGTTTTCACAGTTGAAAGATGGTTAGTGGTTACAAATACATTAGACGTAGTTTTAGGCGGTTTTAAAATTAATCGCTAGCATGAAATTTCACTCGCCCTTGGAATTCTGCCTTATAGTAAGATTCTCAGTTACGACTTATGACAATAAAAGCTCACAGCAATATCAAAGTGACAAAAGAGATGATCTTGACCATTTTCAAAATGGAACCTTATGAATTATTCTTATGTAAACCAGACGCTAGTTCAAGAACTCAGCCGGTGGGAGCGGTTTGCACGATATTCCTCCGAAAACCGCCAGTTAGCCAATCAGAAAGTCAGGAAATTCAGTAACTGACTCACCAGTTTACCTTCAGAACTACAACTTATAAGTAAATTTTCATTATTTATGCCAAATATCTCAGATTGCATTGCATTAAACTACAAAATACCAATTTTCATTGCATTTTACTTATCCAACCTCTTCTCTTCAAAAAGGAAACGTCATTAGTCAATTACACTTCCTCATGACGCAAAAAGAGTGAAATAACTTCGGTGCTCTTAACTTCGTCCTTATTCTTCAGTAATAGGATAAAGCACCAAAAGGGAAATGTGATCATCCGTCGTCAAATCCTCATCCGCTTCGTTAAGAATCAATGTGAACAACAACAAATCATTCATTCACAAACCAATTCAATTGCAGGAAGGGACTAAATGAGATTGCAAGAGAAAAAGTGATGATGGAGACAAAAAATCATTATATATTTGTGCTGATATTTAAAGTGTAAAAGTCGCATAGTATTTGATGTTCAGTTTTCATTTCTTAAACTCTCTTTGTTTGATAATGGTATTATGAAAATATCTAAATACGGTATAACGATTTAAAACAATGTGGTTTTATAAATACTCCTTGTATGGATGGAGCAAGGAGTTCCTTGGTTAAGTTTATTATGGGTAAGGGGCCAACGAGCATCAATTAATATACGTACTGCGCATAGTGAGGTTTTTAAGTGACAATTTTATTGACTGGCTGTATTTATGCAAGGATCAAGTGTGGACACAGAAATCTCGGATAACAGGGTTCTTTTAGTTGCTGAATAGATGGCTCACATTTTCTAAGTAGCACCAAGAGCTAGAATATGAACCAGTAACTGCCTGTTTAATATGTCGATGTTGTGGCACTCTTTCTGGGAAAAATTCAATCCTTGGAGATCAGCGATGGATTTTTTTTTATTCAGAGATCTTTAGAAATTTTGATAAAACGCTCTAACGTTGGTCGTCACCACCAGTAATAATGGAAAATAAGAAAAGAATAACCGTGACAAGTGTACCAATAAACGGATTTACTACATGCTGTTAATTTATTATTGGTAATCGATCCATAAAATCAATCATTTTGTAAAACGATGGCTGTTGGGATACTACAACATAAGCTTAATATCTGTAAATATAAATAGTCAGTACAGTATAGTAGATACTTTTACAGTACACCACTGTAAAAAAATATCCTGCAATTTATTGTAGCTAAGATAAATCTGAAATTTTGAAATCGTGGAGGTATAACTGGATAGACCTACTTATTTCTACACATGCTAATTTTGCTCAATCTAACGGCAACCCTTTTACCTCGAAAAATTTAAACATAAAACATGTCGTGTACGCTGTATGCCCTTAAGAAAAATCATCATATTCTCACCTCTTGTTTAACAAACATAAACAATCACGAAAAGCCCTGCATCAATACATCCCCTTGCAGAACACCCTTTCGTGTAGAGAATTCCCTGAAGCCACCCTTCATCCCTTGTGCACCTCATCACCATACATTGTGCATGAAGTAAGTAATCGAAATTAGTCGTCTTTTGATACCCCAGAGCCAGCAGCGGTATTAATGATCATCCCTATTGACAACAAACAGATTTAGCAATGCCACTCATTAATCCAAGGGTGGATATAGTAGCCCCAGGGGAGGGAGGGTGGAAATAATTACACCATTGCAAACAGTCGTTTTAACACTATTAGGAGCTCATATATATTGGTTGCTTTTATTAGGGTAGTTTGAGGTGTAATGAAGTTTCGGTTGTTTGATATTTTTATGCTTTTTTTCCAGATCCTTATCAGATGTTTGGACCGACCAGTAGTCGACTAGCGAGTTCAGGTAAAGTGGTTTTAATTCAACTTTTGTTTTTCATTATCATTTTAGGAAGTATTTTTATTCGTATTTTAATTAGTGTTTTGTCCATAATGGTTCTTTTATTATCATCGTTACATGGAAAACAATTACCGGTATTTTATTGCAGTTTTTAATGTTGGTATATATATTCTCGCATAAGGTGTTTATTCAATTTTTCTATTTTATTTACT
>JAQFYR010000529.1:0-12430 GCA_034694985.1 Campodea silvestrii
TAAAGCAAGCATTACAGCGAGCGAAACGTCAGAAGAATTACATCATCACCAATTTTGGCTTAAAACCCAATTTGTATAGTGAATTCATCTATTATGAAGCCAATAAGTTTCCATAAGAACATATAAATATATTATTCTAATTTTTTCGCAACGAATAATGAAACCTGAATAACATAGAAATGCAATAAGATCGAACCGAATAGCGTCGAACATGAATATAGAGTCGAATAATTTCTTGTCGACGTTCTTCCACTTCAAAATTAATCACTGAACCCATACAAAGCTTATTGTTAACTATAGTTTTTCTTTAAAATTCACTTGCTGAATGTAGTTTCGGAGGAACTGAATTACAGCAATAATTTTATTTCCTTTACTGATATCTTAGTCATTTGGAAACTACGATCAACAGAATGTAAATCAAAATGAAGAATATGTCGATTCACGAGAACACTGCAATTAGAGTCAACCTTGCATTTCTATATTCAAAAATACATGCTAAAAATGTGATGAATTTAAAATTTCCTTCTAAATATATTAAAATAATTATTCTGTAATTCAGAAAGTTTTCAGTTTTCCAAGCGCGAATCAGAATTTTGCAACAATGCGTACATCCTTATACGAGAACTATGACGTTACATTACTAAAAACATTTGCAGTGTGAAACAGTGGGGAGTTTTGTAACCGAACTCTAAAAATACTCTAGTATAAAATCCGAAAACTTCCGTATATTTGGAAATGCGGAACAGAACATTGCGGTACATATTTTCCCAAAAGAAAGCCGATAAAGTCTTTTTTCTCAAAAATTGTAGCAGGAAAGTGAGGGAACGTTTTTAATCTAAGTTGTGTGCACATTCCAGAATAAGGATCCGAAAAGTTCTAGTATATCTGTAAATGTGGAATAGATTCCTTTTTTCTGTCCTTTTTTTCACGTGTTTTGGAGTCTTTCTGAGAACGCGCAGCAAAAGTATTGGGAGCTTTTTTTAACCTATACTAGGACACCATGTAGGTCTACAACATATTCACAAATTGTTTCAGGCATATCATTTTGTGTTGTAATTTTCAGGCATATCATTTTGTGTTGTAAATTATTGTACTGACAGACTGCACCCACTGGCTCCAAATAGCTCTTTAAAACGATTTTGCTTCCGCATATCTTAGATTCTAAGATATGCGGAAGCAAAATCGTTTTAAAGAGCTATTTGGAGCCAGAGGGGGCAGTCTGTCAGTACAATAATTTACAACACAAAATAATAAACAAACGAGCACAGATATTATTCCATATATCCATTGTTACAGGTACATGTAAACGAAGACAACCGTATACAATGTTTACTCATGTATAGCCTACAGTTAGTAGTAGAAACAGTATACATTCTACATATTTACAGGCTCACAGCTGGATTCTGGGAATGACGAGTCCAGTGTTCGAATCCAGATTTTTAAATCCAGATAAAAAAGAGACTGACATGACCTTAGAAGTTCCTGACGTGTCTCCTAGAATATTCAGGAAACTGCTCAGATATATTTACACTGATGATGTTCCAGATACAAATATGAGAGACACATGGGACCTTTGGTTTGCTGCTACAAAATTTGAAATAAGAGCGCTCACAGGGAAAACTTCAGAGGTAAACATATTTACTTAATAAAACGTGGTAAACGTCATTAACGTTCCTTCAGTCATTTATTTTCAACCAGAACTAATGTAGAAGTACCTCATATGTAATTTTTACGTATTTGTCATTAAGTTCTGGTAAAATAGCCGTAGATATTTTTTAATAGAATAGAAATACCGCAATTTACCATGTATATATTTGCGCCGTGTATTGCAATAAAACCGTATATAAACATTTAGTTATTTTTCAATTATCTGAACGACGCATCCACTATAGCTGCGAAATTGAGGATTACGAAACGTAGTATTTGAAAACTATCTCTTTATCACAGTAAAATGTCAGAATTTCAACACCTTTTCTGCATACGTGATTTTGTAAATACTAATACAATGTTCGGGCTGACAACATATCAGAGATATTTAAGCTCTTAAATATTTTTAACTAAATTTATGGTCATTCGAATATTGCACATATCCCACCATTATTCTAGACGACTAGGTAATGAGTCGTTGCATAAACAAAAGTAACTGCATTTAATTTAAGCAAATGCTTGAATCAGTATGTGTAAGCGGCAGTATTAATTGAATTGTGAACCGAATCTGTCATTTCTTTGAAACCTATCGATCATGTAACCTCATTATTTTTTTTAACTAAAATAAAAGTAGTGTTCATGAGTGCCAGTACTTGCGAAATGAAAATCGATTCTACACATGTGGCAGATTAATATATCATGTTTGTGTTGTCACATTTGATTTGAGCAGCAACAGGTTGGAGTTTTCTTTAATCCTAATTCTTTAAGGAGAAACTTTGCTTCCTTTATCTTTTATTTCCAAGTGCACACCAATTTTATGCCCACGACCCAATAATAGCTGTATTTCAGTCATTACAGGCAATATATAATCTACTATTAAGATCTTGGTAAATTGAAACCTGTGAACACTTTTACCATTTTCAGTTCTCTTTTTTACACAGCCGTGGTTATATATGTAAACTACGTGCTGTGATTTGCATAATTCCACAAAATTTTGTCGACTACTTTAATTGCATTGTTTTTAATATTTACAATCTTTCAGAAAATATCAACATCTTTAGATATCAACACTGTTTGGGATGCTTTATTAAAAGCTCAACAATATAAAGAGGCAGGCTTGGAAAAGAAATGCTTCAAGGTAGGACCCACACAAATTTAATCGAAATCATTTGAACGTATACTTTTTATTTTCAGTATATCTCCTTAAATGCCAGTTATGCAGTTATAAATCCACAATTTTATCAGTTGCCAAAAGAAAACGTGATAACGATTGTAAAAAATCCGATATTGACTTGTACAGAAAACGAACTTTTTAATGGAGTGTTACTTTGGTGAGTTTGCCATAATCTTGTACCTTTTCATAAATAAATACGTCACAACTGCATACTGAAATCAGCATTAACTATTCAATATTAGTGATGTGGTTATAAGTATATGAAATAACTATTTTTTTTTCTTTTTCAGGAGCAAGACTTTGCTTTGGAAATCTAACCAAACTGAATCAACTTTGACCATAAAGGAAAAGATTGCTGATTTCATACCTTATATCCATTTTGAAAACATGGCGGCTGAAGAATTTGTATCGAACGTCGTTCCCTCAAGAGTACTATCAAAAGATGCAGAAAACTCCTATTTACTTCAATACTTGAAATCTCTACTTCCAGTTCCCAAGCAACAAGGCTCAACGAGAATCAATTTCGCTGAAATACCTTGTTCTAGAAATATAACTGGTGACCGGGCATCCTGGTCAAATACACTATGGACTAGTAATTTCGCTGAAAATTCTCTAAATTTTAAAATTACATGTCTCAGCAAAAATTGCTATTTCTCAGGATTTCAAATAACGGAACTGCTACATTATTGCCATAATCCAATTGATTTCAATTCTATTTCAACAGTAATAAGAACAGTCAATCAACGAATTCTCTATTCTAGCGTAATCAACAACGTAGGCTATCCATACAGGATAAACTTTACAGAACCGATTCACATTAAAAGCGGCCGAGAATATACTATTAATTTTAGGGCAGAGCGAACGAACATAAATCGAGGTTGCTGCTGTTATGTATTTGGGCAGCATGTTCACCATCAGGATTATGTTGTCGAATATAGAAACTTCGCTAAAGAAATCACTTGCGGAAATATTGAAGTTGAATTTTTGGATGATCTTACTAGAACGACATCATATACTACTGTCACGAAAGGTTTTCTTCCAAAATTGTATTTCATGTCATCAGAAACCAAACTTTACTAGATTTTTTGGATATCATAATTATTAGGCAAAACGTATTCTATTTATATTATTTAATGTGGTATCATGTAGCATATTGTGTGCTAGAAGTAAAATAAACACATATAAGCAATGGTATTTACATTTCAGGCTTTTATTTCACCTTTCCAGCCTCTGGCATGCATTGCAATAACTCCCGATTGTGGCAACAGTTGCATCAAATGAATCTCCGGGGTTCTGTTATACAAGCGTGACTTAATTGATGTGATTTTCACACAACGTTACAAAATAATACCAAAGTGTGACGTCATCTATATACCAGTTAGTTCATTTATATACCAATTAACCTATTTGTTGTTGAGTTTGGTTAGCACAGATATTTGTATGATCTGTTAATTTTTTTTGAAGCCAAAAATGCTACTCATTTGTAGTTTTACTAAAGGAAAAATACTTCTCTTTGTATTCAGCCTTCGTCAGGAAATAATTATTATGCATTTGCTCTTCATAATCATTGAGAAATTCCCGAACTAATAAAAAGAATCACATTTAAAATCATTACTTGCAAGAGGTACTTACATTTTCAAGAATTTCTTTCCATGGAAGTATTTCAAAGAAAAATGAAGCAACTACAACTTTCTTTGCATAAACTGTTGCCATCAAAGGGAACATACCATTTATTCTGTTTTCGTTTTTACCATCAGCTTTGACATTGTCAATTTCAACAAGTGTAGGATTACCCTCATCACAATAGAAACACTCCGTTATAAACTGCAACATGTTGTTTTCACTTTGGGTTACACCTAATTTATACAACATTCTTCTGGTTATTTGTGATTTTCCATGATCTAAAAATGTATTTCCAATCATTCCATCTCTTTGCCACAAAATGAATTTATCATTCCACATTTGATACCTTATAGTTGTCATGAAGTGAACACCAGCAGAATACAATTTATCCATATCTTCAGGTATTAGAGCAGTCATGAAACAATTATATATTCTGCTGGAATAAGGGGCCTTCATATACCATCTACAAGAACTTGAGTTTTACCGGTAAGTAATGGCAAATGAACAACCTTCTCTGTTCAAAAGCAATAACTGATCAGATATTTCATTTCTTGATTGCCACTTGTAGCAAATTATCATGAGCCGTACTTCCTTTTTATCATTAATTTAAATTTACCGCCGACGTTTTCTCGAACGCACCCCTGTAGGGGCCTCTGACGTAGATGTTTCCCGCTCTAGGGAGAATTTTGAGTGTTCGCAAGATGGCCAGTTCATGCTTTGAACTGCGCTGTCCTTTTTCTTTAAAATAAGACCACAACCGTGGCAAACGACTTACGAGTGGATCCTCCGTTATTTTAGAAAGGTAATTGCTTTATTATTCATATGTCTTTCCCCCTGAATAAACGTAGTTTTCTTATAATTTCAAATCAAAGTCTTCTTTCTCCAATGCATGCGGTCCTATCCCCGAGATTTATTCATTATTTTATTAGTTTCTCGTGCTATGCAGTCTAGAATCTAAGGTATTTCAATACCCCCCTGGTAGCAGCGTAAATTTCTATTTTAAACCTAGTTTTTCTGCTACACACTGCTTATGTAGTAATCATGAACTAAAACAATACCACAGCTAGTTTTCTCTGAAGCGTTTCTTAAATCAGTTATAACTTTCAGAATAACAGTTAGATTGATTCAGAGCAGTTACATGCGTTTACATTTATGATACAAATAACAATGGGGTCTGGTTCGCGATGGAACTGAAAAATAGTGAATTGCATTTCAACATCTTCAAAAGGTACTGACTTGCACTCGCTTGGAAAAAAATCAGGATGTCAGATTAGTTTATGGAGACAGTATGTGATCATCATTCATCATAATTATAACACAGTGATTGCAATTTATACTTTTGTTTTTATTTTACAATAATTATTGTTATGATGCAGATACATAAAATTTGTAAAGGAGTCTCTTAATAAATTAATGCAATGTTGGGGGTAAAACTAATTAACATCTCTCTTGACGAACGAGTCCTGTTTATTTATTGATATAATTCTATCTGCGGATTACTTTTACACATTTTTTGTCTCATAGCGGATGAATTGTGTTTTATAATGTTAATGTTTCTTTTCTGGTTTTGATGTAATTTTTTTCCTATTCATTGAAATGATAGCGAACACACTTTTTTAATTTTAACTTTAATGACCAGCTGTACCTTAGTTGTATTCGATTGTTCAAATTATTCATAGACCAGCAACCAATGGAGGCTTTAGTGATTCAAATTTCAACTGAATGCAGCAGAACGGAGGCGATCTTACTGTACTTCACAACCCATCTGTCCAAGATAGCAGGACGAAGGCCATCAATACGCACATTGGTCGCAGGCACTGTAACCTGTGGATGCCAATGTTGACAAAGTCCTTTACTATAAAATATTTAATTTGCATATTGCCCTTTATGTTTTATTGAAATAGAATCACGTTCGATTCTTGGCCCTGTTAAGTTTCCTTCCAATTATTTTCACAGTACTCAGACACATATAATTATATCATGTAACGGAGCAGCAATTATACCGATGCCCAAGAGAGGTTAGGAGAAAATGTTCTTAATCTCACTATTAGAACAACATACATTTTATTAGTTTTTAAAAACAAAAGAAGCAGAAGCAGAGAAGCACATAAATATCCGATGTGGAAAATAATTATAAAGTTCTACGCAATTTTAAAACACTCAAAACTGTGAAGGTTTTACAAGGACGTGATTATATCTGTTACCCTTAATTAAATGCAAGAAAATCAAACGCAATGCAATTGACATGTTCTACAGCATTACGTCAATGCATATTTTTGCAGCATTGTAACAATATATTTTCACAAACGAAACACATTTCAATTACAAATGTAGTTGCTCCCAAAATCAAGCCAAAAGAAATGGACCAAACAACTTCTTAAGAGTAAGAACTTTGGGCATATTAGCATTTGTTTGAATTTCTTCGGTAGTGCTTTCCACAAAAGAGGAATTTCCATATTTTGCTTTCACTTTGGCGTCTTTGAGACCGTTTCGAAAGCTCTTGTATTTACTCCATCGTTGAATAGGTACAACAATCCCTCCTTCAAAGTACCTGAAAGATATGATTATTTCATGAGTTAAAAAGTTTCAGAATCTATTCAACTAGTACACTTTTGGAAACCATTAAAATAACAACTTGCACTAAGAACTCCTTCACCTTTTATGTTCAGAAAATTTTCAGTGATTGTTATTGTGAAAGATACGGATACAGAAAAAGTAAGATCATAAATAATTATAATTTCACTTTCTTATGTCTTTTTGGAATATTTCAACATTCAGTACAGTTGATAAGAATGCTATTTTACATAAATGACAAAACTGTTGTTATTGTAGTATTATTCCTGCTACAGCAACAGTCACCCTGACTGTTCATGTTCTTAAATTTCGCCCTGTTAAATTTTCGTTGCACTGAAATTTTCGGTGAGAGAAGGGGGCCTTTGGTCCTAATGTCGCTGTTTTCGAAAAGAAATAAAGGCATTATCTATCTATCTTAATTCTTATTCTTATCTAATGACAATTAACATAACATTCAGCATCCAATACATATCCTGATACTACATGAAATTATTTGTCATCAAATTTGAATCAATAAAATATAAATAGCAGATAATGTTAACTGTAATATGTCCTTCCCTATTTAGGACAACTCACCGTGTTACAATCGTATTGAATTTGTATCCAATAGGTTCATCTCTTTTCAACATGATGCTGTAAGGAGTTGGAGTAAACTCTGAACTCACATAACGCAGTAATGGATTACCAAAACGATCCACAACTCCTGATGATTCTACGTCAAGAATTCTCTTTGCTGAAACACAACCAAAATGATTCCTATGGGTACATTCCCACAGACAAGACTCCACACTATCCATTGAGATGTAGTTATTCGCCATGTACTGTAAGTCTTCATTAACAGCCTTGTCCGCCATGCTTACCAAAAATATTCCATGTTGATATGTCATGCCAAATGTGAAATGAGAATGAATGAGTTCTTCCATGGTTGAAGGGACCCATTCTTCATGTGGAACTGTCAGAAACGCCAGCAACATTTCCTAAAATTATATGAATATTGTATTTTTCTTATGTCAGGATATTGGTTAAAAAAGTTGCTTCGTAATCAGTCAAATAAGCAAGGATTAATTTTAGGGTTCATGTATTATATAATACGCTAATAGAGGTACATTCAATTATTCAAGTGAGTCACTTCTCTGCTTGTGCATGCTTAGTTTCATAACTCTACCATAGATTAGAAACAACAGAGTTACATCCTCAAGAGACAGGTAATAAAACGTATCCTTATGTTCACATGATAACAATAAACCACAAGATTTGATTTCGTTATATGATGACATTGAAAGTATGTTGACCGCATGTAGTAAAATAACAATTTCGTCCAAAACAATATTTTGGTTTTAAGTATAATAGTCAAATTAAACCAATTGTTTGCCAACTCTGTAATAAAGTTTATTTTTAAACGACACAACCGGTTTCGCTATTCAGCAGCATCATAGTCAAAGTCAAAGTCAAATAATAGTCAAAGGTGTCATAATATATGTTCTGAATATAATATGTGATTGGCAAAGGATTAACTTATCATACGCACCTCGAACAAGATTTTTTTGAGCATTTTGTACTGTAGGCACTGCTGGCTAAGAAACATGGCAGCTGAAACGGCAGCTGTAGAATAAGTATCAACAATGAATCCCTGCGATGCAAGATCTTGGTCGTATGCAGTATCTATATATTATCAGCCATACTTTCAAGGTAATGTTCGATGAGTTAAAGGGTGAAAAAACCCGTGCAAATCCCTACCGCTGGATACAAAATAATGGGAGGGAAAAAGACAATCGAATTTAGAAACAGGGCTCAAAAATGGCATGTTCCTTGTTCTTGAGTACAACTCCAAATTGTGCAGTGGGCTACTGCGGCACTACTGATTTACTCTACAAGAGATCTTGCTGCTTTACTATTTTAGCAAAGGAATGCATTATGTCATCTAGAAATGGAAATACAATCTTAACTTAATTTTTGCATCTTAAAAAATGCAAGTCTTAAATTGCATATTAAATACCAGAATTGGTTACCAAGGACGCAATTGAAAAACTTTTTTTCTTTGTGCTGGATCATACATGCAAAATATTTAAATATTCGGTATTATAACCAAAATAAATATAAAAATAATTATATTTTAAGATAGCGGCATAGATATTTCTGATACAAACGATTAAAAAGTCCTTCATTTTTGTTTAAGAGAAGCCGCCACTGAGAAGGAATCAAGCTTTTCTACCTTAATTAAACGCATTTAAATAATTGGAATCAAATCCTTCTAAGTCAAATGACGACTGCAAAAACAGATGCAAAGTAACTTTTATTTATTTCGTAAATTACTTGAAAATAAATATTTAGTAAAATCTTGAGACAGGAGATACTCTTACAACGGTTTCAATATTACATTTCATACAGTACTTACCACATCAACATCAAGTTGTTATGACGTTATTGCTTACCCTTTGAGGACAAAAGCGTCTTAATTTTGAAATTAACGTCGAGAAATTACATTAAATTGAAGTGGACTTACTTCTATGGATAATTTTAGAGTTATTTCGAAATTAAATATAACAATATGGCATGCGGAAATCTACTAAAGAATAATAATAATAATAATAATAATACGGACTTTATTTGATTTCCAGAAATAGGCGACAATTAGGCCTGAAGGCCTACTCTACCTTGTTACCTACACTCTACCTTGTTACTTACAGAATGGTATGTAACTATTTATGATGTAAAGCAAACTTCACAGCCTTCACTGCAACGATTTATTTATTAAAAGTTACGACCAGTTTCGTTCCTCAGGAACATCATCAGGATACAATTGCAATAAAATAATAGCAACATCACATAACAAAGTACAAATAGGTATGTAACTACCCTATGCAAATGTTAGCGAAAGAATTATGTTCGTGCTGGTTTCTCCAATAAAGGAAATAATATTTCATCACATTATAATTATTAGAGTCAGCAACTTAATATAAACACATACTATTGTCACTTTTATCAGGTATATGTACAATTCAAGTGGAGTTACTTACCTGGTATCCACCCGCTAAGACAATAGTTGTTAATAACCAGAATACTGCAAACATCCTTAATGAATCTGTGCTTGAAAACGCCTTCTCAGTGTCAATCTGCTTACTAAGACTTGCTGCGCAATAAAGAGCAAAAGAGGTGAGACATGATTTCCAAGTTGAGCTATTTTCATTGTCATAGTACTTTAAGAAGGCAAGTGTCAATACAGATAGCATTGTTATGAAGATAATAAGTAACCAGGACTCCAATTGATATGGCCACACAATTGCTTTCCAGGAAAGTATGGGTTGTGGAAATCCAGTAACAAAGTCAAAAGTAACATAGACATGTGCATACAGAAAGTCAACAAAATCCATTGCATCATGGGTGTGTTGTGGATAGTAGGCCATATCTATTTTGTTCTTCAATAACATATCCACTGATCCAATCCACGTTCCATTGGGATATCGAGAGTCAATCACCTCACTTCCACCTCCTTCTGTAATTACCATTTGGAAAGAGCTGACATTCAGGGCAGTTCCAAGCTCATACAAGAACATTTCATGCAATTGCAGAAATGCCATAGATCCATGGTTTCTTTCAATCTGAAATAAAGAGATGTTGATGCATAAAATAATGTTGCATGGATGTTTTCAAATGATTCGGCAAAACAGCCATAAGCAATAGCCAAATACAGCGTCCCCTGACTATGATGTGTAGCTGCTTCACGGCTGGTTCACTCAAATCGTCACATCTTACATGTTCTCACTTCTACAGGGCATATTTATGCACGAACGTGTCAAAAGAAAAAATAGTTGATGTAACTTTAGTAAATATTATCCTATTATTCATTTTCGTGTATATACTATTTAAACGTGCTTCTATTTTTGAAAATGTTCAGTTGAACAAGTTCCATGTTGTGAGTACGGTATGTTTTAAAGAAGTTTCAAAGCAGTTCTTGATTTTTTCTGATTTTCATGGAATTAATTGTTAACATTGACGAGTGTTTCGTCTGACATGAAAGGTATATTTAAGGCACTATAAATTAAGATGTTTTCAGTTTAAGCGCAGTTCATTATGAACATTGTCATCTATGCACATGCAATTAGTATAAATTGATCATCCCACAATTTATTACGATTGTGACCAAAAAACGGCAGTTTTAATGTATTTATGTACAGATTCACACCACAGTATCGACTTAACAAATAAATAACATTTAATTAATGAAAAATTGATGTTCGTAGTATTTACGAACGTGACACCAAATTATTACTGTAACAAAAATTAACACAATATAGTAAAATTTACTTTTTAAAATTTTCTAATTTCAGGTTTCCTAAAGCCCGCATTAGTATGCATTCACAGCTGCATCTACTCGGAATTTCCGATTTGTTGGGACTTGTTGACTGCTACACACATAATAAGATTGTAGAAAATTGCAAATCGGCTATATTTAACGAACGTCCGAGTAACTACCTTCAGTCACACGAACTGTTGGTCTTAGCTAAGTACTGATTCCTGCAGGAAGCGATTATTTATGATTTATAAAATGGAAAACAGATTTTTACTTTATAATATACGTGAACTTTAAAATTGTAATGGTTAGGCTGCTTTCAGAAAATCGCCTACACATCTTTGAGAATTGCTTATAGGTACCCTTATAATTATAATGAACGGTATTCACGTATTGCCATACATTTTATAGAATCTTGCAGATCAGATTTCTGATTTCGGGCTACATTTTAACACCAACTTTACATTTTCTGAATATTTGGAACTCATTTTGAGTATGGCACACAATAAGGTTTTAGAATTTCCAAAGATTTTAAGGTATATATCCACTATGCACACATTGCAACATGCAAGCTCTTTGTACATCTCATGATCTTTTAATAATCATACTAATAACTTCTTAATAATAATCCTACCATTATTTCAATGTAATGCGATATATCTGTGGTTGTCTGTTTCATTCCATGAATATGAGCGCAGCTTTCCCAAGAGGCAAACATCTTAATTCATACCAGTGAATTGAACAATTTGGACTAATTTACACGCTTAAAAGGTATTTTGTCCATAAATATTTTGCACAACAATACTCAATTTCGCTTTCTTTTATTATTTTTAAGGATTAATTTTGTTTTCAATTTGTTAGACTATTGGCCTAGGCGATAAAGTACTACTCTTTCCTAACTTTCATTTAATACGCTGAAAATAATATAAGTGGGAGTATTAATCAACTTTAGAGCCACGTTACCATTACAGTATTTCAAGAAACATCTGCTGTAACTGGTAAAACGGGTTACACTAGGTCACAGGCCGAAACTAGCTTTCTAGATGAAACCGGGTCAGTTCGGCCATAGGATCACTTGAATACCATGTCAACATGTCCACAAATAATGACACATTCCATCC
>JAQFYR010000530.1:0-12428 GCA_034694985.1 Campodea silvestrii
CATGGGGTTTCTCCTGCATGTTGATTTCCAATTTGCTGACTGCAGTTTCGGAATGACTATGGTCTTCCATCTTCAGAACAAGATGGAAGTCCAAAGTCACTCCGAAAGTGCAGTCAGCAAATTGGAAACCAACATGCAGGAGAAACCCCACGAGGAAGTACAGCCTTCATCTTAGAAACTAATTTTAATTACGGCACAATATAAAAAATAACTATAAATATGATATCTATGCAATAAATATCGATCAAGCTTGCAATACTGCTATGTACATTAATTTAAAATCTACTTAAAAACTATAATTATTCAATTTGGATAATAATAACTGAATGCGCTCGTTTAAGGCTCTTCCCGCTCGATGCTCGGATAAGCAGTTTACGTCTCGGTTAGACAGAGGCAGGCTCGGTCTCGGTGGCAACACTAGCTTCGATAATTTATATCATCATATATCACAACCCGTCGGAGCAACTGGAGTAGACCCTCATGTAAAGTGCAGCATCCGGACCCCCCCCCCCCCACCCACTTGAATTTTCGACTTCAATTCTGACAGGTGACACTGAAACAAGTATTGTTGCTTTGTTAAGTTTATTCATTGTATTGATAAAAATACCCGGAACATAAAAGAGCTCTTTCACTTGTGCTTTAGGTATAAGTGTTTCACTTGTTTTCATTCCTGGTTTCGTAAAGTGAACAGATTGGTAACTGAAACTTGATCCAGATTGTTGTCACAGGTGCAGAAGTCCACCCCAGAGTAGGGAGAGCGTTTGGATCTGAATGACCACCACACAGGCGCGGATTTAAAGGGGGTTCAGGGCACTGTGGTTCAGGACCCCTCCCTTAGCTACCATTTTTTAAATAACCAAGAATCTTTATAAGAAAGTCATAATGATTCTTGAATAAAATGTGATATTTCACAGCATCGGGCGTTTAAAACTCCGAATTTATTATAGCTATTCGCTCACGTATATAATAACAACTTAGCTATAAGCTTTAATGTCCATGATGAAGATCGAAGAAATAGTGGAGTCTTCATCAAATGTTATGTTGAATATTGTCTTTAATATGAAATTTTACTTTGGATGTAGCACTTTATCAACTGCAGAAGTGATGCTTGAACGCTTTTAGCACTGTATAGGAACTTTTTTTCTACCTAATTGTTCAGCAGAAAGCTCATTTTCAACTTAAGGTTAGTAAAGGTCTATACTTACGATCCGCAATGGAAAATTCCCGTAATTAATCCATATTATATTATAAATGAAGTTGCAAGACGCCAGCCACAACATGTTACTGTTCCCGATTAAATAAATAAGAGCAGGGCCCATAATAAGATTCAAACTTTAATTTTTTTTAAATGAGCACGCGCTTGCTGTACAAATATCAAATGAAGAAATAATAATTTTTCCTTTTGCAATTTGCCAACAAAATAATAAATGATTATTTTCAAAGAAAGATATCAGGCTTTAGGCCCACCCCTTATGATGAAGCTAAATCCGCGCCTGTGCTGTAGCTATCTCTAATGAGAAGACTTTGTGCAAAAAAATTCATAATATGGTATATTGCCATATTTCAAAAGTTACAGCCTTTATAAAAACAAAAGGATGTAGCAATGTAAGCTACTCGTAATTAAATTGGCTACTTGAAACTTAGAAGTGCTGACCTGAAAATTTATCAAAACATTAGTTCCGACCTTTCAGCTATTTATAAGTTATAATAGATAACCTACTTTGAATAGTGTTGCAAACAGAAGCAAACGCGATTGTTTTTATATTAAAAAAAAATTTTTGTTTGTTTTAAAAAATGGCCCGTTTGTGAAATTGGAATAAAAAAACGTAAAGTCTCAAGAAGATAGTGTGAAATTGAGGATCTTTGTAGGCTACGTTTTAAAATGAAAATTTAAAACCATTCTGAACTTTTAAAATGTTAATGAATACATAAATTTATAATAGCTGCTTTTTTCACTTTTTTCTCATAAAAAGTCATACAGTATTCATGGTACCGTACATAAAATACTTAATATCATCATCTGTAGGCCCTATTTGTTCAGAATAATATTCCAAATAAAAAGCTAAAAAAACACGTTTTATTAAATAAAAACACACGGAAAAATAAAAACTGTGTTTTTTTACAACACTAACTCTGAAACAATAATTTCATAACACTCCCAAGAATACTGAAGAGGACAAACGAAAGACCCAGATACATAATGAATGGTTATAAATTATGTTAAAACCCAGGTGTTGTTGAAAACTAGGCTATTTATAAATTAGAGAAATAGCATGTTACACTAAAAGGAAATTCAATGATCAGTAGGCTACCATAGTGTCAAACTGACATTTTGAAGTAAGAATACAAAGCTAACATTCTTTTAAAGGAGAACTAAAGTTGCAAACATCATAGTTGGAGTAGATTCACAACAAAACTTCAAAAATCTCTTTACAGTGATTCACTATATATTTTCATATTTTAAATGGAAGGTGCTAAAATATCTGTTGTAAGAGACACCAGCGGTAGGAAATGGAACTATCGATACGGACTAAACGATCATTATTAGCGAAATGGACACGTTCTGAATTCTCGTTTTCAATCATAATTATTTCTGTTTGTGTTGTTGTTCGAAACCCCATTGTCACGAAACGGTTTATCAAGCTATGGTACTCTTGGCAAACTGGCTCTTAAAGAAGTTAGAGAAATTCCTCCTGTCAGATGGCTCTTGCAACAAGGAGGAAGGGATGCTGTTGCATATCTTCTAGGCCCATATTTAAAATAGTCTAAATAAGTAGCAAAAAAGACAGTGAGATTTAATTTAAGTTTTTTTGTTGTGAATCTACAAAGACTATGTGTTGCAAAAAAAAAATTTCGCTTTAATTTATGAAATATAGGTAGAAACCTAAAATCCAATCATGACTATATTACCAGTAAGTAAATCAATTTGAATCAAAACACAATTCATGCAACATGCACCTAAAGCACCTACATCCAAATGGAATGGAATGTACATGCAGCATGCCATTCAAACAAATTTACAAAACCATCTCTACCTTGAGGAGTAACACATGTATCTGGATACGACATATTAAATAGACCACTGTTACTTCTGTAATGTAGGATGGCAGCAACAAATATGACAACAATGTTCCAAACTATTATATTCTTTGTTGAGAAGATAGCAGTAATTCCCATCTGTATGGCATAGCGAACAAGGAACAAATGCTTTCGGAAAGTTGAAGTAACTGTAGTAATGAAACAGATACAGTACATGTACTTCAGTTATTACAGGGTCAGTTTAATATTAGATACGGTAAACTAGAGTCTCAGACCACAGTATTTGTTTCATGCTAAACTACAGAATAAATAATATTTTAAGACAAAACTATTTTTCTCTCTTTGTTTTGAAGAATATTGCATTTGTAACCCCATTTTGCATTTGTAACCCCAATAGAATGATTACTGTATAACGTCTATTGTTCCCCCGGTTGCGCCTGAGAACAAGAAGTAGGCTACACCAGTACTGCACAAATTTTGGAGGTGGAGTTAACATCGTGGTAAAAAGAGAAAATCTCCGATGGTAACTCCACCTGAAGAATTTGTGCAGTACTTCGTCCTCAGATCGCAGCCAGAGAACAATATTATTCTATTGGGGTTACCAATTACCATATTCAATGAATATATACTGCAGAATTCTTAAAGTTTACAGTACCGTAGCCTACCATAGCCTACTGTATTTACCAAATTCTTGATTATTCATTTTTAGAACAAAACAAGGAACCAAATATATTGAAGTAGCCTCTATATTAATTAAATACAGTCTCAACAGAACTTTACAGGAAACTGTTAAGGATTGAAAGCACAATAAAAACAAGTTCAAAGCTGCTGATTTACTGATATTTTAACTAGTATTTTCCCAAGCCATGTTTAAAAGACTCACAAGCTAATCGTAATTAATTAAACTACAGTTATGTTATAATATTATTCTATTAGGTGGTCAAAAAAGTGCTAATCTGGCGTTACGAATTTAAAAATAATTGACAGTGCTTTTTTACTCAGCAATATGACACACACAAAAAAAATTGGGACCGAAACACTTTTTTTAAAAACAGTCTGCTGTCATTTCTATTCAATAAATAGAGACCAACTATTTCTTACATTAATCCTATATATACATTTTTTTACAGATCTGTCGTACTAAATAGTAAATACATTGTAGGCTATGACTTTACTTTTTCATAAACTAATTTTCATTTAAAACTGAGTGTCTCATTTTATATTTTTTCTGGCATGTCTTTATCTGACAAATTATTCACGTAGTGAGGCCAACGAAAAATTGAAAATGTCAGCACTTGACGACAAACTAACATTACAGTAATATATGACAATAAGACTTTGAATGTCCTCTAAATGTTTAAACGCAATTGTACAATGCACGCTTCCACATGGCATGAAGTCCATGAACCTTATAAATTTTGATTTCTGAGGAAACAGGTATAAACAGACACACATAATAGAGCCTATATTAAATATTTCCTTTGGAATTCAGAAATTGTAAATTTATCAATTAGCTTACCTTTTAAACCTGTAACTTATAATGCTTTGTTCAAACACGATATTCAACCCAGATTGAGCCAACTAAGAACGTGTGACGACCTGTACACACATATACGGAGCGAGCTGGAACTGGGACACTCAACTCGCTTTTGAAACGAGCTGGATGCGAGCTGACCGGACTGAGAACTACGATGAAAGAGAAACAACTGGGTGATCGTTACCTGAGAGTATTTACTAAATCAGGATATATCAGGTAACATGTAAGCCTACACTTTAATTTACGTTGTTAAAATGCAAATTACTGCAACAAACCTGTGTAACAGTTGTATATAAATTAGCAGTCGATCCTGTTTAGAACCAGACTGGTGAATTACATATATGTAAACAAAGCAAAATCCATCCGCACTGAAGTGTGGTTTGGGCTCACGATGAATATTGTGTGTGAACAAAGTTCAAATGACGTATTCAAAACTGTTTCGAGACCCAGAAACTTTAAAATATCTAGCTTATTTAAACCAGTACAATAAATTCAAAGTTCATGAGAGAATTTAAAAGTTTTCATTGAAATGACTGCATTTTTGTTCAGAGAAACAAACATTTTTTTTTCATTAATGTGCTGCAATTATTAGGTCTGAGCCGCCCATGACTACAGCAAGACAGTGTATGAAAACAGTCAAATGGCAATTTGTCTTTCTTACATTTTCAGATTTTGTTGCTGTCTCCAGCTCGCTATAATTGCTGTCTGATTTTATTTCTTATTTTCATTTGTAAAATTTCTTTTACGATAGGATTGTATTTTAATAGTATGCTACAGACTTAAACAAGATTACAAGAACAGCCCTATACACATGAAAATTAAAATGTCAAAGTAAGTACTATGTAGAGCTGTGCATAGAGACAAATGATAACAGTTTATGACAAACGACACCACTTCGACAATATCTTCGTAAATAGCCTCTTAAAACTTCAATGCAGCCTACCTTAGGACTTATACAGACAAGCTTTTAATACAGAACATAGTTCAATCTATATTCAGTTCTGAATATTAAATATTACTTTAAAAATTTAAAATAGGAATCACAAATTTCAAAAACCCCTCTTCAAATTTCATTCATTCATTTCATTAAAACAATTTTATTAAAAAAAATACTGACTTCACAGCATTTTCGATGCATCTGAACAGTTCTACAGCTTACATGTAACATACACAGTTTAAAATATACTTACATTAAGTTATGTGTAAATTCTGTGAGCCAGAAATTACAATTTTATTTCCTTTTGAAGTAACACCTTCACAGAGCACTGGAGGCTGCCATCTTGGTAAAGTCGATAGCGAAGGGGAAAAATCCAATAAAATGATGGGCAGAAATACTACTCGCGCGGAATTCAAATAAAATTATACATTTTCGGAATTCGGATAAAATGTTTCATATTACAGATGTTTCATATTTTTCTCTTGCTTTGACATTTTTTCTGCAAATATAAACGAATAGAGTCAAAAACAAAACCGGATAAAAATAAAAATTTATTTCGTCGTTTTTAGCCAGAAATTGGATTCTTTTTTTCTGAATTTTTCCGCTAACATTACAATAAATTATTGACATAATTACATGTAAATAAAAAGTTGTAAACTCATATATACGAATAGTTATTAGTACGGTACTTATTGAAACACCTTGGTTTATCCATTTTTTTTTATTTCGCTATATTAATATCACAGAAATATCACATTTTATTTTACTACTTTTAAAACAAACGACATAAAAATACCAATATCATCCATACTTTTTAATGATAAATTATCCCTGGCAATATAACCCTTAAAAATACTACCGAACTTTTAATATAAAAAGCATTTTGAAACTTTCCCCCGCTTTTTGGCGACCAAAAATCTATCCATTAATTAGAAAATTCCTCCAATATCTCTTTTATTTGCATCATTTTCTTTATGCAGGAATTCAAAAAGAACCTTTTTATGGCTCATATTCAGTTTCTTTTAAAACTTCCACTTTTTTTTCATAGTAACTTTTGAACTACTATTTTTATTCAGAGAGCCCTTCATCGCGGTGTCCCCCTTATATGATTAAACTTCGTCCCATTGTTTAGTATACCCAGTAACTATTACATTTTTATATTATATATCATAGCTTACACAAAAACGTACAATTTTTAATAACCTAATTGGAGAGTCGGGGAAGCATCGCAAGTGTGTAAAAATTTTATGAGCAGTAGAATAACATTTTCCCTATCCCCGGGTTTCAACGACTTTATATAATTTTTTTTCTACCCTCTTTGCCAAACGAAGGAATTTTAATGTTGTCTTCGTCATTTAAGTAGAAAAGGGGGGAGGGGAAGAGAAAAAAACGCTCCGGGAATTATGACTTTAATTACATTTAAGCCCTCGTACGAAGGTTGTAAAAAAACGCATTCAAAGCCTGCTGTAATTAATACATTATTCAGCCCTCGCTTTTTTTTCCGAGCGTACATTATTGTATGCCGTGACAGTAAGAATTATGATTATCTACTTTTTTATACTAAGACTACCCTATATGGTCGGTTTTCATTTGTATTCAAAATGGCGTCGAAACTTAGTAATTTGCATATCTGATGGCGCTCCCGCTAAAAGAAAATGAGCCCAGTACAGGTAATGATATTAAATGCCCTCCCCCTTATATACAGTGAAATGACTTTGATTACACACGGAATTTGAAATTGACAAGTTAAAAATAGATTTTAATAAATAGATTATGACTAATATCGGAGTGTATATCTCGAACTACGGTAATAAGTACTTACGTATATTATAAAGAGTTGATTATAGACAATGTAGAATACAACTTTGAATATGATCACTGCTTATATTGTTCTGTAGTGGCGTACGGCCGTTCAATAGGATGTCATTATGTTATGCGTCGATAATATGTTCTAATGACCTTATTGCATAATTAATAACGGGAACTTATACGCAGCGGGGTTTCAATTTTTAAATGAATTGTTTTGATTATAAGTGAAGTAAATTGCAATGTAATTTTCGTTTCCAATTTTCGATATAAATAATATATTGAATTAATTTCGCAATAACAAGAAATGCTAAAATAAATTTATGCACACGTGTCGCTGCATGGTAATTTAAATTGTATAAGGTTACTATATAATTATGTTCTTTGCGAGTTCTTTGTTAGCCTTATATTTTTATATAGAATATAATGGACTGAAATTGCGAACAGGAAAAATGCTGATACTTTTAGATTCTAAAATAATATTACAGATTCATATCATGGGAAAAAATTTATTGCGCATAATATTCGCTGGAGTATTAATACATTTTTATTCACTTATGTACCTATACTTGTTTTGTAAATTCTGGAAATATTACAGATTCTTTGATATGATATTAGTTTTAATGTTATTACTGAATCTTACCAGGAAGGCATGCCATTCCTGATCTTACTTATTATTTTACATTATTTCTATAGAGAAAGTTTATTGAAAACTGTGTGATATTTATTTCTTCATTTTAAACTGAAAACAGTCAAAGTAACGTACTGTATATGTCATTTGGTTACACTTTTTTTTTTATTAATAATGTGTTAAGAAGAAAAAATATTATTTAAATTTTGTAATTAATTAGTATAATGATATCAACAAAATCTATTGTAATTGCTGACTTGCTGCAAGTAAGGCTATTCAAGTACAATCCACAATCGAACAGAGATTCGGCTAAAACCTTTTTTTATTTTATTTTCAAGAGAATCTTATTTAATCTGTAATTTAATGCAGATCAGAACGCATCATAATGGATAAATGAGAAACAAGATTGAACAATGAACATTCCCTGTAAACTGAGTTTGAGCGGATACACTAACATAATTATGATAGATTGAAATATTTGGAATAACTCTTCTATAATACAAAAACTGACTTCATCTCACACTAACTCCAGTACCATTTATTTTCTTGCATCAGTGCCGTACGCAGGATTCGTGAAAGGGAGGGGTTTTGAAAATTGAAAGAAAAAATTGTATCGAAATGTAATGCATATTCTGTATGGTCTAATACATCTGTAGAATGAAAAATGCAAGTTGGAGATGTTAACTTCGCTCTTTTGCAGGGGTGGCGCTACAGGGGGGCTCCTGCCCCCCCGTCGGGCAACTCGAGCCCCCCATCGGGATATTTTCCACTTTCGTCGGGCAGGTAAATGGAAAATTTAAGAGGGAAAACGGAATAAAATAACAAAATCTCATTATAACTCCACGCTTTCTACTATAAAAACGTTAAAAGTTTCGCCCTCGCTTCGCTCGGGCACAGTTTACATTGGTACCATTATTTTTACATGCTTCCGCCCACCGCCAACTGCTGGATCTCCTTCAGTATCTTCGTGCTATAAATGGTGGGTACACACAATTTATTCTCGCCGGGCAAGCAAACGTAATTTTCAAGGATGAAAATGGAAAAAAAGAAGAAGAACGTATTAAATCATCATAGTTTGCACAGCTAAATGTAAAAATTTCCGCCCTCGTTTCGCTCGGGCACGGTTTTGCTTCAATAATTACTTTTCATGCTATTTATTTCGAACATCGTATAGCTGATATGTTAGCTTTACTGCCTCCGGATTAGCAACAGTGGGTATACAGTTATTTAATATTAAAATATGTGTTATACAGTTTTATATCAATCTGGCATGGTTTACAGTTCAGCCCCCCCGTCGAGCGTCATTTGCCCCCCCGTCGGGCAATTCCTGGCGCCACCCCTGTTAAAACATACGAACTAGATAATGTTTTGACTTGGTATATTAAATTATTTTGTTGCCATGTAGTGGTATTTTTAATTTTTAATTTCTGCTGATTCAAAAGCAGAAAGTTCGAAACATGGGAATTTAAAACTGCTACAAAATCGTCCTTTTCAGATTACCAATATGAGGGAAAACAACTAAATTATTCAGAGCTACTTTAAAATGTTGCAAAATGTCTGAAATTCGTAGTTGGGCTGTATTATTTTGTATAAAATGGAACATTATGAAACTAAGGGATCAGAAGGAGTTATAATTAATTTTAATCGACGTTTTTAGTTTAAATATTAAACATCATGAAAATACATTAAGATCAACTTTCTTAAAAACCAAAAAAAAATGAGTCAGCGCCGGGGAAAGTCTGAAATTGTAGAGTTTTCAATATTGCTACATTTAGAAGTTTCCATGATACTGATGATGTTAGTCCATGATGGTAGTTCACAGAAATTTTGCAAATTGATTTTGGATATAGTCATCTAATAATTAATTTTCAGAATTATTTGTATGTTCTTATCCAGTATAATATAATATTAATTATATTTTGATTTTTATAGCATATTAAAAATATCAGTTTAATGTGCAATGATCAATGATTCACTGTTTTTATAGTTAGGGTTACCATAAGTCAAGCAGGAAAAAAGAGAACACAATAGAGAAATGAGAAACGGTAGGTTTTACCGTGCACACATATACGCGAATCTATTACTAGGTGTGAATAGGATTACACTTAAAATAAATTATGTAAGTCACAATAAATCACATATCCGAAGCATGTACAGTTATACACATTAATGTTCCGGAACGACCAACGGGCTTAGAGAAATTCCCAGCATTACAAAAATAGCTTTTACTGTGATCTAAATATTGTAATGAATGTCAGGCACAGAATATATCCAATTATAGCTTAAATATATTGCATTGTAATATTATCACTAAATTTTTAACCCTTCGAGGCACCACCCTCTCATAAATCGGGGATCCACCTTTTGCAAATCTACCGATTTAGATGGAGGAGATAATGTCCCATGAACCCATGAAATTCCATAGTATTAAGGTGGAAATCCAAAACAGCTTGTTGCAGTAAAAGTTACGAGCGAGTGAAATTTCGTGATAGCGATGAATTTTAAAAACCGCCTAAAACTACGTACAATGTGTTTGTAAGCAACTTTCAACTGTGAAAACGGTTCTCTTTCATTCCATTATATTAAGGTAAGCTTTAAAATTTTGTTAAAATTACTATTTTGAAGAGAAATGGGATAAATGTGAAAATACTCACCCGCTAGAAGTTACCCTCGCACGTTGTAAACAAACACTACACTCGGTTATGGAAATCCGCCTTTATACTGGAAGTGCTGTGTCCTGCCCCTCCGAATAATTACAAGAAAAAGAGAAGATTTAACAGAATTAGAAATTGAATACAATAAAGAAACCTAAGCTAAGCAGTGAAGCGCATACAATTTCCATCGATGGTTATTGACAATTTCACAATATTTTGCATATTTATTTCCATTTAATTTTTTTTTTCATGTGCATTTTTTCGACAAAAGTTGTTCTAAACTGAAACTGATGTTGTCAAAACCAGGTGTTACAATAATCCGAACATCCAACCGTTTCTGCTAATGGTCTTATACTGTAAGTGCTTGTAAAAACTGAACTGGAAGCCCGAACGAAGCGAGGGCTGAAAATTTGAAGTTCTTTTCAGGTAAAATATGCTTTTTTATGCTGCTTGCAGCATATTTTCATTAAATTTTAGGTGTGTTAACAACAGTTTACAGAACTTCGAAATTTTTGATGTAATGAAAAGGTGTGAGAAACCGGAAATTCTTGGAATTTAAAAAAAATCCGCCAGGACGCCCTCAAAAAGAGGACATTATGGTAACCCTATTTATAGTACACCTTCTGTGATAAATAAATCAGTAGGTAGTTACTTGAGAAACAAATAAGTGAAACAATATGTATCAGGGCTGGTCCGAAAAAAAAAATTCCCGGGCCGCTTCAGTGAGCCAGTCCGTTACTGGTCTCGACAACCCCAGTCTTGGCCTCGTCTCGAAAGTCTCGAGTAAAAAAATTCGAAAGCTAAAATCACTAAAATATTTGAAATTTTTGCAGAAATGTTACCAAAAATTACTTAGCGCGTAAATAAATCAATACTTCAAATCAGTTAAGAAATTTTTCATTTCGTCTACACCTTTTTACAAGATTTCAGAGACTTTCTAATCATATTTCTTAACGTTTTCAAGAGAAATAGGCCTACTTTGATTTTTGGCGGTGATTTAAAAGTCGAGACTGAATCGAGACTTTTGACAGAAGTCTCGCTCTCGATACCCTGAGTCTCGGTATCGTCTCGGTTTTTACTTGGAGGATCTCGGTATCGTCTCAGTCTCGTCTCGTCTCGAAATTCGAGACGAGACCGAGACTAGTCTCGTCTCGTTTGCATCCCTAAGTATAAACTGAAGGGATGTTTGTACGCTGTGTAACTGAATATGTTATAGTATATATTAAATTGATATCGAGAGAGAAAAAAAGAGATATATGCACAATAAACAAATACACACAAAGTGCACGGGCATCGTTGCAATGAATTAAAGAACAATTTAAATCGAACCCAACACCTCTTAATCACGCGTCGGTCGTCTTAACCACTTAGTACACAAGACTCTCCGTATGTATAGCGTTCTTTATTTAAGTTGAAGTTAACATCGCAAAATCAAGATATCAATAATAGAAGAGATATAGTTTTTGGTCAGTTTTTTTTCTTCATTCGAACAAATGTCGCTAAAGGGCCACAAACTTACATTTCGACCGCAATCCATTGCATTTCAGAGACTTTAAAACCCTTAAAACAAAATATATCAGATTCTTTTTCACCTCATTCCGGCCGCAGTGCACCCAATTCCGACCAGAGTCCACTGCATTCCAGAGACCCCCTTCACCCCTGGGAAAATTGATGTAGAATACTTTTATCCGCATTCCGTCCGCAATCACCCGCATTCCGGCCCCAATTTACTGCAATCCGACCACATTCCACTCAAATCCGCCTTTCCGCCGTACATTTTTTTAGGAGCACCCACCCCTCGAAACATCGTTAATTTCTTCAGAA
>JAQFYR010000531.1:0-12420 GCA_034694985.1 Campodea silvestrii
AGGTGTTTGCTTTTACCTCGTCAGTGCACACAAACTCATTTTCTAGAGCCCTATTTGAAATCTGCTTCCCCTCTAAAGAAAATGAAAATGTACCGAATTTATATCGTTTTTCTCTTTTTAAAAAAGCCTGGGAATTTTACATATATTCCCATTAAAAACATCGCTATTGACAGATATATGAGGACTGCAAGTGTGGTAGTTATTTTATGGCCTTCGTCTTTTATCAAAAAATAATTATAACTCAAATACAACATATATTGTTAACCATTTTCACCCACAACTGTATTAACAATGTCTTACACATCCCTGGTTCTGAGCGAAGATAAAATATATAGGATTTCAATATTGCAGATATCTATTTCCATTTCCAAACCACCCTCCCCCCTTATCCGGTATCTGGTGAACACCACTGCTAATGGATGTAGCTACAGTTTTACAGATTGCATATCTTTATTACTTATGTACCGACATGTTGAAAGGAGTCAGATGTTCCAAAAATATGTATACAAGAATGGGATAAGCAGACAGTACCGGATCTAGACAATCTGGCGCCCGGGGAAGACTCTTCATTATTGCGCACCCTCTCTTGGTTGTGGCAAGCCATACTTTACAATCATCTTATAATTGAAATGTTATTTGCAGATTTAAAATATAACAGTCTTTCCAGTAAGAAAGGATTATGCACAAGGCATTAGATATTACTTTGCCAATAGCAATAGGAGTTTGAGGTTATATTTAGCAAGGGGTTCAAAAAATTCTGTAGTAAGTTAAATACGAGAAAGCCCGAGCGGAGCGAGGGCCGAAATTCATTCAGGTTTTTTGATCGAAATATGTTATATTTATGCTACTTTTAGGAATTTTTTGCAATGGGTTCCCATTTTTTTCCCCTTTTCCCACTTTTCCAATTCTTTTTCAACGGCTGGGGATTGAACTCATAAAACCCTCTTGATTGTACGCGAATATTCTTTGGTTTATTAGCGTTCGTATAAATTTTTCGTTTCATTTCACAATGGTTTCCTGCAAAGTAAAATCTGTTTCATAATAATAGTCGTCCAAGTGGTTAAACAATTTTTATCAGTTGAATCAGATTTTGAACACACTGTGTTGCAAGATATATAAAATATTCACTTATGTGTTGAATTGTTAATAATATGGTGATTATTACTATTCCAGAATCATAAAAACAATAGTTAATAACTGGAAATTTCGTAAATATATTTATTAAAGTGCCTTAACAAATCTTCATGACAGCACATAAAATTATGAATTGCTTTGAACGAAACCATGCAACTAACTAAAGTGCAAAAATACTAACGACGTAAGTGAACCAATAAACGATGAAATCTTAACTGAGAATTCAAAAACCGAATCACTGCGATAGAAAACATATATTTTCAGCAACTAATATTAAGAACTAGTGTCACAAGTTAACAAAATTAATCAGTTTTTTGTTTTCGGCATACCAGCATATTCAAGTCTCTAAAAGCATATTGGTGAGTGTTTAACAGTATATATGGGGGAATTCAGGAGATCAGGACTCAATGTTAAGGTGCAATATAATTTGTAAATCATAATATTTGCAGCTTACACTATTTTTGTGTAATCTCTGGTATATGTGTGTATCAAAAAAGGCATACAACAACCTATGTAAAATGCACAAAAAATAATACCGGTTAGTAGGTGCATTTAGCATTTTATTAAGAATCAACTTCCATTTTCAGTTCCTTTTATTAAGCCTCCATAGCCCGTGAAATCGAAATCGCTTATCATCGTGTCATGATCGTCTCTCGTCATCTACAAATTACCTAGAAGTCACTTGACTTTCGTGTTCACAAAGCAGGAATTTTTAACAGTGCTTCCATACTAAAGTAACATCTCCAACTCCGAGATTACAAAATTCGTACACTGTAGTTACTGGAATTAAACTCGGTTACTGTGTGTATTATTTTTATTCCCATCTAACTTATTTCGCACACCTTCGGCGTATAATGTACGATGTTCAATGCAATATCAAAATAACAGTGATCGATACTACCCATGAATGCTAGTATCGTACCTGATGAATTATTTTATGATAACCCGAGACTGGCGAAACAGCTTGCATGTGGATGAAATATTGAAATCATCACATACAAAGTATAGGAAAGTTTAATTCCAGTATCCACAGTACTTCTATAATGTTGCAGGCTTCCCGTTAAAACAGATTTTCAAGTTTTGAAAACTTGAATTTTTACAGATGACTCTCTTTTTGGCGCAACATGTTTTAGTAATGTATATTTCCGCTGACTTCAAGAGTAGTGGAATATTTATTTGCAACTAGCTTTTACGAAATGTTAAAATTTTAATTTTGGAAGATTATTCTGAAGTAATAGCTCATGAATTCGTAATTTTGTAAGCGCCCAGCTGCATTTATTATTGCTGAAAGTAACGCATATAATAATATTGGGGTTTGACGTGGGCGCCTAGCAGCGGTTTTTATTTTCGTATTTCATTAGTTTGAACAAAATAACCCACAAAAAGTATTTTAAGAAATTATAAGAGCCCTTTCATTTTTGAAAGTTTCTATCGTGTTTCCAATCTTTCCATACACGCTTATAAAGATCTTACATTCTGGGATATTTGAATGAAGGCACAAATAGTAATGATGGAGATTGCTTTTTGGTAGGGGAGGGGCGCCTTCTCTCGGTATAAAAAATCCAAAGAATTCTTTAAGAATTTAATAACTTTAAATATTTGAAACTTCGTAATATTTGCTTCCAAAATTTGTCTGAAAACGCCCTATAAACCTTGGGATATGATATAAATAGGGGTTTGAGGTGGCGCCTGACGGCGCCCCTTGAAACCTCTCTTTTCTCGGCGCCCGGGGCTGGTGCCCCCAGCGGCCCCCCCCCCTTAGATCCGGCGCTGCATGTGAACAACGCATTAGACATATGTGACATTGCCATTATGTGCATTCATTTAATACATGAAATGAACAACTCGTCATCCAGGATGTACGAAAATATGCGTCCAGGGCTACTTCGTGCTACGGGCGTCGCAGTAAATTGGCTCTTTATGGGACAATAATTTATTTTTCAGGGAACTCACCAGGGGAAAGGCGATGATTACACATTGTTACCACTGAGGAAATTTTCAAATTTACTAGTTAGAAGGAGAATGAGTATATTCTGACACTCCTGATGGAAACATGGCAACATCATTCAGTTAATTTTGAAGGAATATTTCACTCTACAAATTATGAACTGAATTGATCCAACGTAAACTGAACTAATCTAACCTGACGTAACCGAAAATCTTGCAAATAATAAACAAAACTGAACTGTGCTAACCTGAACAAACCTAACCTAAATTTACCAAATCTAACCAAACTTTTATACCTTAACGGGTTTAACCAAAAGCAAAATTATCTAATCATTAAATATAAGGTTAACCTACCAATATATGAACGTGTATCCTGTAATTCTGTAAAAAAAAAAACGTACATCCTGCATTTTTTTTTCTCTGGGAAAATAGGGCCCTAAAGTTCCAGAGTTCTTATTTGATAATATTTCCAATTCGTATATTTTCTGATTTCCAGAGAAAAGTTTGACTGGCTTCCACAAGTTCCAGATACAAAGATTTCTGAGTATCCAAGCAGACAAACCATGTTATTTAATTCTTTGAAACATGGGAAGAAAGGCATCCATCACAGGGAGAAACGTGAAATTGCTACTTTCGATATCTTGAAAATCCTTGAAATTTTCGTCAAAAATACTTGTGATAATGATAAGTTCATGAATTGTAAGTAAAGACATTGCACGTTGTCATTTAATTATCGCTAGTTAGCGAGTCATTCATCCGAATTAAACTTGTTGTTTCCTGCTTTCAGTTTTATACAGCAATAATTCATGTATGCAGAATGCCATAGAGGAATGTTTCAATAACGAATATATGGGTAACCTTAACAAATACAAAGATCAATATTACACAGATCACATCTTCTATGCCGGATGCTGGTAAGTTTAGTTATATTATTGCAGTAGAGATAAATTAACGTTATAAAGAGAAGTATTCATGCGCTATATCTTAGCATTTGAATCAATGAATTATTTGCAATATTACATGCTGGAAGGTAGAAGTGCATCATGGACCATTAAATCATAACTACGAAAGCTGCATTTGAAACTTCATATTCAGACACGGATCCAGCCAGCGCTGACGGAGGGGGGGGGGGGGGGCGGAGCACCGAAGGTATCGATGTCGAATCATAAATTCGCCGAAGCCGAATTTTTTTTTAACTTTTTTTGCACGTTTTTTCGGCAAAAATACGCAATTTTATCTGGATTTTTAGGAAATTTTTCGATTTTTTTTTTTCTTTCTTATTTTTTCCTGACGAGGGGGGGGCGACCACCCCCCGCCCCCTGTATCCGCGCCTGTTCATATTCACATAGTAAATTTCAACTTGTAAAATTTCAATGACATCTGAAAATAAACAATGCAAATATTCCTGTGTAGAGACTTATCCGTGGATGAGATGGTCATGCAATTGGCGTTTGCTAGCTAGCAAAATTGTGTTATTGCAGCATTGATACGTAAAAGTGTCCACTAGCTGCTAAAATAAATTATTTTAACACTATTTGCATACTTTAGTAATTCACGTGTAAAGTCTTATATGAAATATTGTTTATTTATTTATCATAACACGTTCACATTTATCTCATAATAATTATTATTTAACATGTAATGACTAATCACTGTTGGAAAGTGATATGTTGTCTAGCCATTAGATGTTATAACTGAAGACGCATAAGAAGTGAAACACGCCATGGTTGCATCACTAGATATAACATATTTAACATGTAATGATTAGTTACTATTAAAATCTGCTGTCTAGTTATTACATGTTAAATATGTTATATCTGAGGACACACAAGGTGCAAAACATGCTATGGGATATAACAATAATGGCTTTTTATTCACAGCGAAGTTAGGATATACATTTCCTTACTTCCACTTAACTGTGGATAATTATCACAACATAATTATATACACAAACGTCATTAAATACAAATACAAATTTTGCTCTTCAACTGACTTGTGAGTAATAAGATAATTATGATAATTTCAAATATAAATATGAGCTTAATAATCCCCCTTCCCTCCATCGTCACCTTAGAGCCAAAAGGTCGTAAGTAACATTTTTGTCAAAATCGAATTAGTACAATTTTCAGATTGTATTTTACAAGTACTTCGTGATGTAAGAGTGTTATACGAAAATATCAATGCACTCGGATACTGCACTGGATATTTAATTGGGCTTATGTAATTTAGCTGATTTCCCTTAGAGCCAGAAGGTCGTAAGTGCACTTACTTACGATTAAGCTAAATGTTACTTACGACCTTTTGGCTCTAAGGTGACGCTTATAATACCAGGAAAGAAGTAACCGCACCTTGTTATTCTGTAGATGAATAGAAAAATCAGATATTGTTAGAGACTATTTAAATATTGCTGTAAATGATAAAATGAGATTGAAAATGTTGCAAGAAAGAAAATAATGTTTTAAGGTTGTAATGTCTACAAGTTTCAAATTTTCATTATCTTAAGTTATATTATTTTGTTCAACAGAGGACTGACCACTCAAATGAGGTTGACAAAAAACTTTAAATTTATTTAATGATTGTTATTGACGGATATGCGCAGGTAATGCATTCCAAAGTATAGACGCAGTATATATAAATGCATTCTTTAAAATATTAGTTCTGGACAACGGAATTTGTACTCTTGTAGTAAATTGTTGAGGCCCCGAGTATTGTACTGGTGTTGAAAATTTGGTAAATAACTGACAAGATACGGAGGATAAATAACCAATAGTTCAAAGAAGACTTTACACATGTTTTATTGAAATATTTATTGTGACCCTGTAAATTCTCGTATGAAGTGTTTACACTAGATTTTTACGTATCCATTTCATGACTAATAATATTATCCATAACAGAAAAAGATACTTAATCTGATGACACTGGCAACATACCTCTATGCAGAATGGTGAGAACCTTAACTCCAAGTGGCAAGTTATGAAATTGGTCGAGTTAATAAACGACAGTTGAATGGTCAGCCTCGTCCTCGATTTTGGTAAAGATTTCAAAATACTGTTGCAATTTTTTGGAAAACCCAGGGTGCCCCAGTACACGAATATTATTTCTGCTTACTGGGTTCTTTTTATTTTGATTTTCACAACATAATTCTTATTTCAGTGGACTTATTACATTGAAACAATGCGTACTCGATTCAGTGGCTAGTGCATGCGGACCAGAACCTGATGCTGCTGAAATGGCCGACACTGCTTTGGAAGCTTATGTCATTCCGTTCAACAGGGTAAGTTTTATATTATAAACGATCGCCAATGCTTCAATATCGCATGTTTTTCAAGTACGTGATCATACTATTTGCGCAAATGAATCAATGGGCTTCTGGGACTGCAGATCTAGGTCTCATATTCTTTTTACTTTGCTTGGGTATTCCGAAAGTCGGCAGTAATGAATTTATATATAAAAACGAAACAGAGTTGGCCTCGTAGAGACAGTTGCTAAAATTAAAGAGAGTTGATTTACCGATATTTATATTTCAGAAAATAATTTCGTAATTACGTACGAAATTGGAGCTACTAGTGGAGAATTTTCTCGTATTTATATTACGTTGACTGAATCAACAGCAAGTTTTGTTTTTCAACAATTAAAATTTATTTGCAAGGAAGGCTAGTGTAGTAATTCGCTGAACAAATAACCAGTTCTGAAGTTTGGCCACAGATGCCTATGTTTCATATTCGTAATGTTTCGTCCCAATTCATTAATAAAGTTTCTCTTGCCGATATATTTTAACTAGTACCTTAGCCCAAAAACGTAGCAACCTTACTCTTTCAGCATGATTTGCTGTTGTTATTGGTATTAATATAGCATTTGCATGCCGTACGGTATATGTTGGGCACAAAACATTCAAATATGTTATAGTTGCAATTCGAACACTGCAACATTCTATATAAGATACGTAACAGTATCTTGAAAGAGGAAGGTGGTTTACCACTCTTTAACTCTTGCATTTAAATTAAATTACTCCTACATCTGAAAACGATATTTCTAGTGGAGGAAAAAGTTAGAGTGTACATGAGTATATACATGTACTTCGGAGACCCCATAACTATAGGAATTTCAAAGTTCGGTCCTTATATTGATTGAAAATTATTTTTCTCTTAAATGGAAGCAAATATTTCTTGGAATAATATTAATTACTTTTTAAAGAAGATAGTGTAATCGTTTTGATCATCCCAGTACTCATACAGTAATTATTCTTTACCAGTTACTGTTCTGCCTAATTTTAAGAACAAACTCGACTTCATACTTCTCATTTCCGACATAGTAGACCTACTTCAGACTTCTTACCTCGACTTCTAACTTCATGTTTCTTTCTTTGTACTGACGATTTGCTGATTTGTTCTCATACCTCCAACAGCCAACTTCCAACTCAGTACTTCTGACTTCATACAGTGTGCTTCCCACTTTATACTTCTGACTTCCGACTCCCTAATTAATTTTACCTCTGATACTTCTGATTAATCCCTAATTAATTAAGCCACCCCTAATTAATTTTACGTATTTCCCGTGACTGCTCTCTTGCTCTCCGTACCATACAACTCGGTGACTATACTGACACCACTTCGACTCACAAATGTCGGCTTTCTTTCCAAGTATAACATTAATGTTTTGTTTTTCTTATTCCAGCTTGATTTCTGTCGTATCAGGAAATATTACAATGGATTCGACGATAACAGTGATCCCGAGTTCGAGAAATATAATCATGTAAAACAGGAAGCAGATTGCGTACAATTCAAGGAAAGATTTCTTGATGTTGTTGCATCGTCAACTGATTCGATGCATAGACCTCTTTTCGTTTTTGTCATCTTCGTTCCCACAATTGTTGTACTGGTCAATATTATTTGAGAGTTCAATGTGAAATATTACGACAATAAAGAAGTTGATCGAAGTCAATTAACTAATTTCTAATGTGTACAGTTTTGAATAGAATAAGTGAAATAAAGTTGCAGCGTGGGAGTGAAATTTACGGGGCTGTGTTCTGATTGATGTGTGACTGTCCTTCAATACTTTTTCTCGTGAATTTTTGACTGAAATCACTTTTGGTAATATGATTGGATGTTGTTCATGGAAGATTAACTTACGGGAGTCTTTTAAATGAGATCATATCATGAGGAATTGAAACACATCAATCAAGTATTGAAGTCTCAGTGAGGCCTTCACTTTGGTTCATGCGGTTAGAGTAGAAAATACGATACACTTTACAGCCGTGTGCTGGAGGGGGCTCGCAGGGGCTCGCGCGAGCCCCTTGTTAAAATTTGGAAGGATCGGCGAGCCCCTTGGTAACTCATCTCCTGTTTAGAAGGGGCTCGCAGGGGTTGACGCCGGCCAGGAGACCAGGGATCCTCCATGGGTAAAAATAGCATAAAAATGCATACTTTTAATCGAAAGAACTGAAAAAAATTATGCCCTTGCTTTGCTCGGGCATTATTGAATTATCTTTTTTTTATATATATATACTAATAGCACATTTTCAGTTTTTCTTTGCTCATCAAATCAACATACAACAGTGACTCCTTTAATTTGAGCTCCTCCCATTGCAAAATTGATAAACAGCCTACATGTCACGGAGAGATCTATTCAAAATTCGAATGCTTTGAAAGTAGACCCGCAAATGCAAAATTACATAATATAATTTGCTGTTTTTAATGTCACTTCACTGCTCAAACGTCTATATACATTGGAGTATATGCTGCATAATAATCATTTTCATCTGGTTTAACAAAATAAAGTGTATGTGCGTGTAATTCAGGATTGTCACTTTTACTTTGGTACTGTAATTGTAGACTTTCTGAAAATTTATAAGTACAAAAACTGATTTTTCTTTGTTTAATAGGAATAAAATGAAATGTGCAAAGGGAGAATCATTCAGTCACAATCTTTTAAATGTTGATTGGCTGACTATAGACTAGTGAAGTATTGTTTGAAAAAAAAAATTCCCCCAAATATCTTTCGAAGCTTCCGAAATCTTTGAAAGATAAGTGTAAAAGATATGAAAATCTTCTTCAGAATCTACTTAAAAACCGAAATCTTGTACCGGTTTGTGAAACATTTTCCTGTTATCTCTAAAAAAATTGAATCTCTCTCATATTGCAAACTCTTGAAATCTTTTAGAAAGTATCAAAAATCTCATAATCAATCTCGGAATCTTATTATTTGTATCCCCAAAATATCTCTGTAATCACAAAATGCCCTTCGAAGCCTCAAAAATTTCAAAATCTCTTTGAAAATATCAAAAATGTCTAAACGGTTTTGAAAATCTTCATAAAAATTCCTAAAATCGCTCAAATTTTCGGAATCTCTTAATAAAAGAGATTTGTTCAATATCCTATATACTATATTATGTGAAAAATTTCTAAATCTTGAATTTTCGCAGCCAAAATATGAAAATAATCACTCAAAATATCCTTAAAAAATCCCAGAATCTTTATTATTTTCTGAAATCTCTGAAAGTAGCAAAGGTTTGTTTAAAATGCGAAATCTTCATACTTTTTCCATATATTGAAATCTCGTACGCTTTTTAATGCAACGATTTTTTTAATATACGAGTACGTTATGTTAGTGATTGAATTGGTGTTAGTGATTGAGTGCACGCGTACGTTATGACGAGGAACAATTCTTAAAATTAATAGCAACAAAAACGCAAGAAATGCAAATTCACTGAAAATATAGTAAAAAGAAATTGCAGCTCTCTCCCTCTCGTGGATGTGTACTGTACAATTTTATTATATCCTGTACTAGAAAGTCACTATGTTAATTTTGCACTACACACTGATGCATATTATTTAAGCAGGCTGAATTCATTCGAATGTTTTTAGCGAGCCCCTTGTTAACCAATTGTTAGCACACCGCTGGATCGTCGGCATCCCTATTCATCTATCATCAGCAATCCGAGCAACAATAATATTCACTCCTCTGGTCAGTTTTATCATTGGCAACCGTATACTAACATCACTGTAGCACATAGTTAAACATGCGATATTTAGAATTTACTAATAAATAGAAGAAGTAAAAAAAATCGGGCCCAAATTTTCCTCAGAAAAAGTCATGTACTGTGCTTTGGTCAGGCATTGAAATACACTTGAAAAGGTATTTAAACTGTTGAGGTATTCTCTCATCATTTAATATAATTTTCAACTCTTTTATACGTGTGTACAGAGAGATTCTCATTAAATTGATTCTTTTATTTTCATAGGGTATTACTATCATTAACAGTCAGTGAATGTGTGATTTACAAAACCTCTTCGTAGAAAAGCATATTTCTTTTCTCTGCTGGAAATATGAACTTTTCTTAATTAAAGGTTTTTAAAGATGTATTTAACATTACGTTATTAAATTTAGGGATCATCAGGACAGTTGAGATTAAAAGTACATCTGCAACAATATAACAGTTAAGTAATTGAAATAATTATTAATTAAAGGCCGCAGTGTAAAAGTGGCGTATGCAACAAAATTGTAAAAAAAATGCAGATTTTTTTTTTTCTTAACAAAATATGAGACTATTTCAGTTGTCGCATCCGCCTGTCTTTTCCTACACTACCTACAGGACACTCATTAGTCATTATACCTGTAAATTATCATTCGTTTAGGGTAAAACGGTCGTATGCAACACATGTTTTTTTATAAATGACTGAACGAAATTTATTTATAATTTTAATACGTTTTTATTATTACTTAAAACTTTTTTGAAACAATTTTCAATGAACACTAGTAAATATCATCCCCGCTATTATTTTCGACGGGAAATAATTAGTTAAAAATAGATACTTTCGCCCACAGTTCTTTTGTTGGGGTAGAGATTTGCAATTTATATATTGCTTAGTTCATTTTGTGAAAGGAGGTTTTTAAAAATATATTTTTTTCCCTTATTCTTTATTCTTTATTTAGTATCAGTACAAACAGCTTAGTAGCCACAAATATGTACATATGGTTTTTCATTTTGTAATTTGAAGATCATAACATCGTGCAATATTTGTAATCAAAATGGCATATGCAATAATAATAAAATAACACAATACGGTAATCAAATAACACATACAGTAAAACATTATCAAATTAACATGCAGAAATAAATAATCATTTACATAAGGACATGCGGTATGTAATGAGAACCTTTTACATTTAAAAGTATTAGCTAATCCCTATTATTTACAAAATTTACAGTTCAAATGCAATTAGTCAATTCAATAAAAATATATACATATAATATTCATGCAATGTAAGTTAGCTCTACTTACATGTATAGTTCCAAAGATATGAGATACTCATCTATTATTTTTAAGTTATTTATGACATCAGAGGCAGAAAAAATATCGAAATTTTCATTGCTATTTACATTGTTCACTAATATTAAACGATAAAACTTCCCGAATAGCGAAGCGAGGGCGAAAACTTTTTTTTCATAGAAAAATAAGCGAATTTAACGCAGATTTTTAAAGAACCGCACAGAAAGGTTGAGGAACGTCTAGTTTTTACAGAAAAATGCGCAAATTTAACTTAAATTTTTAAAGAACCATACAGAAAATACTGAGAAACGGATAGTCGGACTGGGTTGAGCGAAGCGAGAGGGAATTTTTTTACGTTTTTCAAAGTTCTGAATATTCGTACTTACTGCTTGAGAATAATTGGTTTGTATATTGAGAAAACTTAATGGAGGTGGGGCTGTGGCCCTCTCCAAAACCGTCCTTGTAAAATTCAAGTAACACAAATACAAATTCCAAAACAGTAGTATTATTGCGGACCCAATATATTTAAAAACTGAAGCAAACCCGTGCGTGCGTAAGGAAACAAACTAGATAATGAAGGAAATAGTCAAAAAAAAATACGTTTTAGTGCGAAATGTAGTCTACAGTTTGATGCGAGTTTTTAGAAATTTTAACAAAAAAAATATCCATTTTTCAAACTTTTTTTGTCATTTTCCTTCTTAGTTTTCCGGATGAATTTGTCAGATGGGGGGAGGAAGGGTCTCGAGTTGCTTGCCCCATGCCCTGTGATGGTGCCACTCGTATTTTCCGTTGATAAATTTACCTGAATAAGATTTGGCCGAGCGATGCGAGGGCAATTTTTTTTCATTTTTTAGATCAAAATATGCAGTTTTGAGTGTATTTTCTTTTTAGAAATTGCGTATTATTTTTTTATTAGAAATTTCAATGGGTGCACTGCACCCATTGGAATTTTTCAATGGGTGCAGCTGCACCGCTGCACCCAGCATGGAGTCGGCGCCCATGCTTACAATGTATCTGAGAACAACTCAAATAACCAAAAATATTTGCTTCAGTAATTCATTGATCATTG
>JAQFYR010000532.1:0-12408 GCA_034694985.1 Campodea silvestrii
TTCTATTTTTAGACGTTTCGCTGGAAGTTTCGCATTTATACAAAATTTCGCTGTTTTAGAGAAATTCGCTTTTTTTTATCGAAGTTTCTATCAGCATAAATTTTGTGTTTCCAGATGTTACAGTATGTGATAAACAATTTCCAGCAATTTGTTCAAAATTTCGCACTTACGAAAATCTTATGGCCCTACCAATTACCAATTTCAGCATTTCTTAACCAAAGTTAAAAAAGGAAAGAGAAATAATTACGAGAATCAATCTTTACAAAAACACTTTTTCTTTATTTTCTTCCCGTTCCCTATACTGAGTAAACTTTTATTGTTTTTCTTTTCTTTTTAATTTGATGGTCGAACAAAGAAGCCATTTAATCTTCTCTTTGTTCCTTAAATAACTCCATATACCAACTCCAGTAACGATAAATAGTTTATTTTTTCTCTTTTCGCTCAAAGAATTTCATTTATAGATCCTGATGCCGTTGAAGTTGATACTGTATGGTATCTATAGATACTCGATACGGTGTAGAATCGGGGGAAAGTTATTAAGGTTGTGAATAATTAAGATGTGATATCGAGCAGTTTATCGATATCGGCGTTATGCCGGCTGATGGTGACTAAGAATATCATTTTTATTTTGAAATTATACAGGGTCATGTAGTATCGAAATTACGGACGAGCGTGTAGTCGAGCTCAAAACTCGTTCTGTAACCTTTTGTCAACGAGCTTCGAGTGCGGGGAAGCTCCAGTAATGAATTATTTTGACTTTAATATATTTTTCGATTTTAAACTTCGCGGTACATGCAGATTCAAACAGTTGCCGAAACTCCCATAATATGTATACTAATTTTACTAATTTATTCTAAGTTTCTTCGATATGTTTTCAATGTTCAGGAAAAAATGATCCATTATAACTGATAATGATATATCAATTCTATGGCAGACTATGACTGATTCAAAAATGTCCAACTGTCTCTATTAGAACTCACACTTGAGCAGAACGTTTTCTCATTTGATAATAACATATATAAACTAAAAGATGGGGTACCCATGGGTAATTCTATTTCATCTGAATTTGAAAACATTTTTATGTCAAAACTAGAAACTGAGATGATTACATAGGAACCATTGTTTGGAAAATGTATTTGCTATATGTACGATTTGTAGACGATGTATTTATGATTTGGAGAGGTACAGTTGATGAACTTAACCAATTTGTTTATGCTCTAAATTGTCGTTATACTAGTATTGAATTCACTAAGGAAGTATTAGGTAATGGGAATCATATCAATTTTCTTGATACCACCATTTGTAAAACTGCACAAGTATACTTAAAGTTTCAAATTTACAGAAAAGAAACCAACACTGAGAGTTATATTCCTTATCATTCATAACACCCCTGGACTAATAAAATGGCCGCATTTAGGTGGTTGTTCCGCAGGGCTTTTACATACCCTGTGTCTGATTTGGACAGAAAGATAGAGTTAGATCATATCATTGCTTTAGGCAAAAACACGGTTATGATGAATACTGCTTGTATAGGCTACAATAATAATAATAATAATAATAGTTTTTATTTGCCTTCATGCTACACCCATACAAATACAATTTCAGCAGTGTGTTTCATGTAGTAAACATAAACATAATAGTAAATAATACATTCAATATAAATAGATAATTCTACAACAGTACATTTTCTATCAATTATAAAGAATATCAATAACACTTTTTACATAGTTATAAATTGAATATATATATTCTTTTGTAAGGTCATTAAAGCATTCTTTAAATTTATTTTGTGGTTTACTTGTAATAAATGGTATGTGTTTCTGTCTTAAATCATTAAGTTTTCTACAAGTAACAAAAATATGATATAAATCTTTGTGCTCATTACAGTTACATAAATCACAATATGTTTCATTACTTGTTTTAATTTTAACTCCATCAATATAAAAACCAAATTGATTTAACCTGAGTTGAGCAATTAATCTACTGAGTTTAATAGGGATGTTTAACATGAGGTATTTTTCTGTCAAGAAGGAGTTACAACAAATATGTTTATAAAATACAAAACGTGTTGATTTGTCCATATCAGTCATGTCTGTCTGTATTGAAATTTCTGTCATGTTATGAATTACATTCTGAATTGACTGTCGTAATATTTCGACATCGTGTTGCATTGTCCAAATGTACGAGCACCCACTTCTATCCAATATAAACCTTATTTGCGAAGCCCAATTGTATGGAAAATTTTGTGCACGTTCTTTATTTCTAACATTTGTGTTTTTAAGCATTTCTTCACCTTCCATTAATTTTAAAAAACATAACTTTGGAATACTATTGTCCTCCATTTGTAGTAGTCTCATCCAAAAATTTAGTGTTCGTTTCGTAATCATTATTTCTAACGGACGTCTCCCAGTTTCTAAACGCAAAATGTATGAAGGTGTCGTTTGTTCGAGGTACAACAAGCGTTTGATAAAAGAATTTTGAATCCTCTCTATTTCTTGCAAATACCTTAAGCCCCATATTTCTATTCCGTAATAAAGAACGGATAAAACTAAACTATCAAAGAGTTGAAAGGTTTTTTTAGAGTAATTTAGTTTTGTTTTATAGAGTATAGGCCACAAAGCATTTAAAGCTTTTTCGGTTTTTGCCTTGATCTCTTCAACTGTTTTGACAAACACTCCTGATTCCTGAAATGTCACACCTAAATAAGTGTATGATTTAACCTTTTCTAAAACAGTATCACCCCAGGAGAAAATAGATTGCTTTCCTAAGAAACTTCCACCTCTCTGAAATATGACTACTTTGGTTTTGTTTAAGTTCGGCTGGAGATCGTTGTTTTTGAAATATGTTTGGGACGCATTTATAGCTTTTTGCAGATTTAGTGGTGTTTCTGATACCAGTACTATGTCATCTGCGTACAGTAGAGCTACAACCCTCCTTTTACCCAGTTTTATTCCAAGAATATCATTATCTGTTAAAAATTTTGGATAATCAGATAAAAATACTGAGAATAGATCCGGACTAGCCGATTCCCCTTGTAGTACACCTGTTTCGATATCAAATGAATTACTGTATTTTTCCTTTGATCTTATTATTCCTATAGGACTTTCATAGATATTCTGGAGCATTTGCAGAAAATCTGAATTTACCCCAAGCTTCGACAATTTTGACCAGAGTGGTGAGTGGTTAACGCTGTCAAACGCTTTAGTAAGGTCTATAAATACAGTGTACAGTTTTTTTCGTGGTCCCATAGTTATTCCCATTTGTATCAAAGCGTTTAAAGAAAATATCAAATCAACACAGCCTCTCTTAGATCTAAAACCGTATTGCTCCTCAGGAATTATATCATGTTTATTACACCAATCCTGAAGTCTTAGCACTAAAACTTTCGTGAACAGCTTTGCAATTGCATTAATTAATGATGGAGTTTCGGACGCACCCAGTATGAAAGTGCACGCATATTTGATAGCTGCAGTTAATTGTAGTATTCTTAATTATTACGCTAAGTTTAAGTGTGAAAACATCAATACATCACTTTAAAGCAACAGTGAGTAAGTAGAACATTAATTTGTGGGATATAATACATGAACAATGTGCAAACGAAGTAACGAACACTTTTGCAAGTTTTAGTAAATACGTTCTGCGCCATTAAACAGTCGACTAATCATCATCAGCTGTGGAGTGCGTACGAAAGCAATGACTTTACGACCTTGTGTTCTGATCTTGCGGTCTTTACACTGATAGAGCGTGTAGTAACTTGCTGCATAGCGTTGTTTTGTGATAAAAAAAATAGTGGTTAAGTGATGTATCCAATGCAGAATCAACAAACGTATCCACAACCGCCGGTTTTTGCAACAAATAGTGGTGGTATGATCCCAAACCAAGTACCGGTAAATTATGGTTCAAACGTCGCAAACGGTGGTATATCGAACGAACTTAGAATTTTCTTGTCGGCAATGAAAGCAGAAATCATAAGCACTCTTTCCGGTCAAATAAATCAATTACAACTGCAAGTAAATTGTGCTATTAGTGACGTCAATACGTTAAAAAGTACCGTGTCATACATGAAACAAGGACAGGAAGATTTATTTCGAACAACGAATAATATGGGTAACAACTTATACGACCTGTCGAAAAGATGACGATCTTGAGAACAGTAGTAAGCGAAATAATTTGCTGGTTTTTGGTGTTGCAGAAACGGGAGAGTACGAGTCCTGGGACGATACAAGAAATGTGCTAAATCAATTTGCGAAAGACCATTTGAAAATGAACGGCTGTGATAAACTCGAAATTCATAGAACGCATCGTGTGGGTAAAAAGAAACCAGGGAAACCGAGACCGATTGTAGCGAACTTCCTCAGATTTACCGACAAAACATTAGTGTTATCGCATGCGAAAAATCTTAAAGGTTCCGGTTTTTCGTTATCCGAAGACTTTTCGTACGACATTCGTCAAATTCGGAAAAAAATTCGGTCCGATGCTGAAGGATTTTCATCAAAAGAAAATCAAGGCTTTTTTGCGATACGACAAAATGATCGCCGATGGTGTGACATACATATGGGACAGCGAAAAAGAAATGGTTAGACCCTTGAACAGTAATAAACGGAATCGCTCGTGGCCAACTCCAAACTCGTCACCAACCGACAGTAACTCTTCAACGAACCCGTCTCAACCTCAACCTACTACTTCTGGTCAACATGTAATGGTACAACAAGAACCAAATAATGCGCATCTACAAGTGAGTGAAATGATTACAGCTTAATACAGGCAGGGCTCACCTATTGTAAACAACGTAAGTCAAAAACTTGTAGTTAGTCATCTTTTTTGCAATGTGGCGGATATTAAGAAAAGTGATAAAATAAGAAATCTAATCGATTGTGTGCCAGCTTCGTCAATTCCGGGAACCTTGTGTTTAACAGAGACTTGGCATACCGAACGTAACAAATTACATTTTCCAAAAAAATTTGAACTCTATCACAGTTATGCAAAACGATTTCATAAATTTGGTAGACCAAAGGGTGGAATAATTGTTGCTGTTGATAAAAATGTATATCCTTCTTCAGAATTACTATGTGTAAATGATAATTGGTTGATAGTTAAATTAAATTACAAAACAAAATGTTCTAACAAATGTACAAACAACATTCAGATAATTTTGATTACTGTATATATACTCCGCCTGTGCACACAACATTATTTGACAACATGTTGACTGACTTGAGCACAGGTATTTGGCCGTTTATTGAAAAAGATAATTATATTATTATGGGAGGGGACTTCAATGCACGTATATCATCTCTTGGTAACTTTAATGTAAATAATGATGAATTGTACTCTGAATTACAGCAAATGGATGTTACTAGGATTCTAGGAAAGCTTGTGACACAGCTTTAAATTCCAAGGGAAGATCTTTAATTAATTTGTGTAATGAACTATCTTTAACAATATGTAATGGTAGATTTACTGATGAATATCCTGGTAATTACACATTTGTTAATACTAACGGCAAAAGTGTTGTAGATTACATAATTGTTTCGTCAAACGTTGGTTTTAACAGCACTTTTGAAGTAGTTGAAGAACACATATCTGACCACTTCCCACTTAATTTGTCCTTGACGTATCCACATTTCAGTAAGTTAATTGAAAACAATGATGATGTATCATTTGAGGGAAATGATAACTTCGATAAAAATCGAGTTAAAATATATTGGGATCCTAACAAAGTTAATTTTTATAAACATCTAATAGTGTGTAAAATTGAAGAAAATTCCTCAGTTGATGAACTTGATATTGATAGTCATAATGATGCCTTAAACACAATTATCTTAAACTCAGCAAAAGAAATTGGTATTGTGAGTAAATCTAAAAGTAAAAAGCACTGTGTTAACAGTGGTGTAATGAATCAAAAGAAACAGTGGTTTGATAATGCTTGTTATGAAGCGAAAATTTCCATGAAGCAGTCTTTAAGGAAATTTAGAAAATTTAACAGCAACGAAACTCTTGCTACATATTTGAAAGCAAAAAAATTCTATAACAGTACAGTTGAGAAAACTAAAAAACAATTTGATTTGAATATTCAAAATAAAATATTAAATTCGAAATGTTCAAAAGATTTTTGGGATGCAATTAGAGCATTTCGAAACACACGGAATGTAGAAATAAAAGTGTCTGTCGAGGAGTTGAAAAACTTTTATTCTACAATTTTCCAAAGAAACGATAATGCTTTGCATTCAGATATTAATTATATCAGTAAGTTTGACCCTGTCCTAAGCCCTTCTATTAGTCTAAAAGAATTACTATCTGCAATCTCCAAACTAAAAGAAGAAAAGACCCCTGGATCAGACTGTATAATTAATGAACTTCTAAAAAATTTACCACAAGAAGGTGTAGATTTTTTACTAGTATACTTCAATAAGATATTTAAGGCAAAACAAATTCCAAAGAAATGGTACGAAATCATAATGTTACCTTTGCCGAAAAAGGGTGACCTTATGGATCCAAGCAATTACAGAATGATCAGTCAGATGTACATGTACTGGACTTTCTCTAAATTCCAAGAAGCTTCTTCCCCTTTTAGCAACTGTATTAGGGTTTTTTCTCTAGCGGTTCTTAATTCATAGCATTTCTTCATCAAATCATTCATTTCTATTTCAATTTCTCTTATAAAAATTTACGTTAATTTTACACGAGTGCTTCAAAAATCCTTTTAATTGTTTAAACTGAAAATTATAGTTAACTGTGATCATGAAATTCCATATGTGAATTCCCCCTGTGGTTACTTATCTGCGCTCCTGTAGAAATTCACACATCTGCAAAAAAAATGCGGAATCTTGTCTACAGAGCTTTATCTAGCAAGGTATTACACATTCAACCAATCGTGCTTACATTCATGCTTTTCGGCGATGAAGGGCTCTCCTTAGCACTGTATTGAAATAGGCGCAGCTCAATGCTGTCGTGCCTTGCCAATACAAGCTATACGATTTTTATACCTCTTACCTAAAACAATCATTAATTGACCCTAGCGTAATTGCACACATTGAAATTCGTTAATAAAAATTTTAAAACAAAAATCTCAAAACAGTAAATCTGTAAGTGCTCTATTAAATGCAATATGCTTCACATAGTTATAGTACGTGATTGCTATAGAACACACAAAACCTGTTCATGAATTTTAAAAACTGAATTTACAAAATCTAACTAAAAATTATAAAACTCAAAATGTTTTTCTTTACTTGCACTATGTTTGATCGGGTTGTGAAATTGAAATAGTAACGAAATTTTCTGTAAATATTTTCCTCTTGATTTTTACTTTATAGTTTTTTTCACCAAATTCTCTTACTCTGAACACAGTTTTTTGCCTTTACATTAAATTTTGAATGATAGCCTTACCTAAACCATATAATCTTAAACTAAAACTTATTTTATCTCTTAATTTAAATCTTAATACCCAAATTCTAAGTAGATTCTATTTAGAATTTAAGTATTAAATTCCAAATAGACTCTTTTATAATAACCTTCCCTCCCTCACATGTTTCTAACATGTAAAAGCAGGAAAATTATCGCTTTTATATATTTCTAAAAATGAATCCTCAGAGTGCCTTTTATGGTTTGTTGACATGTGACATTTTTGAATGCTAAGAGCACACTCGATACATGAGGTGTGTCCGCATCCAAAAAGTGTAATTTTTCATGAAAAATCGAAAATTCATTTTTTTAAAATTTTGAAATGATTTTTGGATGAGAATAACATGTTTGGAATCCCATCACAGTTCAAAGATTGTTAATGAAAATGACAAAACCAATTTTCTTTCCAAAATTATTCTCAGTTCAAAAAGTTCAAACTTTTCGAAAAATTTTAAAAATTCCGATTCTCGCAAAAATAACTTTTGAATTAATCAGAATAATTATATTTTCCATTGTATTCTACTATACTGTTTTCAAAAATTTTAAAAAAAGGTTTTTTTTTTCAAACTTAGTCCAAGTACAAAAACGCTGTTTTTGCTGAAAAAATCGAAAATTCAATTTTCTCTGCAACCAAACACATACATTTCTACTCGGAATAATCTGGTTACTGTTAGACTGTAATAAGACATCACTTAAAGTAATTTAAGTTTAACGTGAAAGAAACATAAAATATTTAGAAAAATATTTTGAATCAAAAATATTCTATGTCCAGAAATATTTCTGTTTTCGAGAAAAAAATTCGTTTCTCCGTAGAAATTAATCCGCTTAATTACAGTTAATTTGTTTTAATTACTTGCTGTAAAATACTGAAACTATAGCACTGTAGAATAAAAGATTTCATTTTCAGTCGAAAATATTCTAAGTGTCAAAAAGTGCAAAAATGCTTGAAAATGAAAAAATTCAATTTTCCATCGGGATTTCCACTGTTTACCCTAAAATACATTACTGAACATTAATTTCGTTGCCTTTGTGGTTTTTAATGAAGAAAAATAAATTTTTGTTTCGAGATTGTGGAAAACTGAGTTTTTCACAATCCCGAAAAATTAATTTCTCAGTGAAAAATACTCTTACTCCCGCAAAAAAATACGGAAATATCCCACCGCTGCCACCATTTTATAGTGGGGTCCCTGGGTTCTCTAAAATACCCCCAGAGATGCCACTTATTTTATAATGGCTTTGAGATGCCACTGTTCGACTAAGTATACGCGGCCAGAATATTAAGTCAACATGCGATCACGCCCGTCATCGCTCTCGGGGGTTAAGCAATAACAGCGCACATGCTGCCCTTGCATTAAAGGAGATTAAATTATTTATAAACATGAGTTCTTTGCACTGGGAATATTCGGCTTGAATTATTAAAGTAATTCGTGGCGAGTTTTCTTTCCGTACTTTTCCCCTGGAGTGAGTATTGAGAATAAAATCACTGATATTTAGTTTTTATATAAAATGCATAATGTTTAATAAAGCTATATACAGGTTATAAATTATACACTGGAACATAGTGAATAATAATACTTACATAATTTGGTTTACAGCACTTTCACTTGGTAAGATCTGAATGTTATTTACGACGCCTGACACCTCCCGACTGACTGAATTATGGTGTCTCAGCCCTAAGGTAAACTCGTATCCGCTCGTCTTATCATATCCGTTCAATGTCTTAATTTTACTGACTCGTAATTTCATTTAAATCCCGAACCAGCTTTTCTCGTTCACTCTTCATTGTACAGCCTACTTACGTCAGTAAGTTCAAACCAAGGTCGTACTTTGAATAGCAATTGAGTTGAAGCAAGATGAATGACTTTTCAATGAAATAAATGTTAACAAAAGATGGTTTTTTTCTTTTAATTTCAAAGCAATTACAATTTCGATGTTGTTTTCCCGTACTGTCTCTGATGTTATTTTTCTCATTGGCCGATTACATTGACCACATTTTCTAAAACCCTCCTAATCTTAAATTGTATAAATTTCACCATTTTGGTGATTCAGCTAACATAGTATTGTTGTGACCAATGGCCTAATATTACTGGTTTGAGTACTTTATTTTGTTCTTTGTCTCTTTTGGTGAAGGCCCCTTATAGCCAGTTCCTGGATAGTTCCATAAGAATCCTTCTTCATGGCGTCTCTTCGGGATTTTGGATCTGTAATAAAGATTTCGGCGATGTCCCCGACGTTTTGGTCGTAACGTCACGGTTGGGACCTTAGCATTCCGTTTATTTTCACACAGGTGAATGTTTGAATTCAGTACACATTGGTTTACTTTTCACTGGGTTTTTATTATAAAAAATAATCTAATTAAAATAACATAATTGAATGGCCAAATAGGATGGTTGAATTACTAGTTGTTAAATTATGAATAATCTGAATTAAATAACAAATAAAGAGCCATTGCTCTGCCGTAATTTGCACTCGCGTTACACACGTATGAAACTCTCACATACACTCTATACACTGTCCATTTTTTCTCTGCGAAGTTCTTATCGTCGCAGCTTCCTGCTGTTTTGTTCTAATCTACTTTTTGTGTCGACCTCAATGCTGGTGTTTTATAATGCATAATTATCGAACAAAAGTATTGCTAATAAATCAAATATTTCTGTACTGTTAATAATAATAATAAAATGTATCTTTTTGAATGTAAATTTTGAGATTATGTTACACCCGCCTACTAGCATTGAAGTCGAAATTTACCTAACAATACAATTTAATACAGGTTAAAATTTTGACTTCTAATTGCGATAATCAAAACAATAATTTCCAAAATTTACTAAACTACTTTTCTGACAATTTAAAGACTTTTGCGATACAAAATTTGAATTACTAACTGTTAAAATTTCCAAAAAGTTCTGAACTGGAATTTTAAAAACTATAAACCCTTGTTTTTACTATAAAAGCAAAGCTTGAATAACATAACTTTCCATTGCATTTTCAAAGCAAAAATTATCAAACTCACAAATATAATAATTTGCAACAACTTAAAGTATTGTTTAAATCAATATTTCTCGTTCGTCGATTTCGTAGTGATCAATGTTCATACCGCGTCACTGTTCTGTTTACTGGTATACAACGGTGTTGATAGCACTAATCGATAATCTGCTATTGCATCTTAAACTATAGTCTTCTTTCCTCTTGAGTCCACCTCCCAAAGTGGTTGGTTACCACAATCTTCAGTGGAGTACAGAGTACTGAGACCTTACCGAAAATTCATGATGAATTAGTCCTGTCACTGCTGTTAGACTAGAGTTCAACTTCAACATAACCTTGCACTGTCACTTTAATGACTTCTCCATGAGTGTTCGTGGCGAATCGCGCAGCACGCTTATGCTCTGGAGGACTGGTTCAGGGTTTTCTTTACAGAATTTGTTGTATCGCTCTGGTCTGTGTTAGCAAAATGACTTCTCATCAACAACATACTGAAATACATTAATAAATGGTATCAGTTTCAAAATAAACAATTTTAAAGCACATCAATAATTTCATGATGAATCTCATAGCACAAAATTATTAATAAAATCTTTCTTTGCGTTAATAAGCAAATAAAAACAAAATGACATACATTTGTCAAAAGCAATGAAACTTTTCTTTTTCATTTACATTTAAAATATTCTAACAGGCAAATCAACTTCTTGCGTTCTCCTCGCAACTGATATTTTTATCTCTATGGCTCCTGTTCTCTTATAAAGTTTGTCAAATATGACCAAACTAATATTATTTTACTTCTCAAAACTAGTACAAATACAGTAATTATTATCATTAAAATGACATTTAAAGCAAAACTTGTATAGTGAATCCAATTGAAATTTGTTACTTTTACAGTTATAACATTTTCAAAATACTTTATTATGTAATCATAATCTACACAATCTTCTGAATTTTTAAAAACTAAAGATTCGGTATTTCTTGAGATTTCCAAGGATTGAATCGATGCCCAGTACAATGGTACTGCTTGGTAGTATTCTAATTTTGTGTCAGGCGATTCGAAACATGGCCAAGGCAAAGAAAATCTGCCCAAGTCTTTGATTTCCATTACGCAAGTACACGGAATTCGGATGGTAAAAGCACCAACTTCAATCTTGGGAATACCAAGAGATACATTTTTATCATTACACTGAATCTCAATTTCCCTATCAGGTTTGACAATGGAGAAATGTTGATAGCCAATCCTATTAACCAACATGTTCTCCTGAATTTCACAATAAACAGGGCATTTTTGCCTCGCCTCTCGGACCGAAATTCCGGTTAATAGACCACTAATACATTCTGACTCTCTGTTAGATTCAGAAGGTGTTAACAGGCATAAATTATCACCGTATGCGTTACACAATAATTTAGAATAAGTATATTTTCCTTTAATTTTTCGAATTACACGTGTCACATCCCGAATATCAATCTGACAAATAAATTTATCCCATTGATATTGGATTGGCTGCAGATTTATAATTTCGCTCGACTCAGCAATAAGAGTAATGGGTATTTGAATACCCAGAAGAATTTTGTTTCTGGAAAACATACACTCTGCAATAGGAAATTTGTAATATTGTCCTATGTGAGTACTAGGAATAGCCAATTTCATGCCGATTTCCTGCAAAAATTATTCATTAGGCCTAACCTAACTTTTAGTTCTGATACTGGGAATAAGAAATATGGGATTTTCCTCGCTATACATTTATCAATTACACGCGCTTGTATTAAATTGTCGAAATTATTGAATACGATATTGTGATTTGCTTGAGTAGTCTTTCTGGGAATCATAATTTTTACTTTAGAGTAAATAAAATTTACCAATTTATCTATGTTCTCTGTACTAGTATATAGATCCCTAACATGGTTTTTAGTGGCAGACTGGCAACAATAAGAAAAGAAATTTCCATCATGGATTAATTTTTCATCCAGGATAGACATTCCTTCACTCTCCAATCGCTGTTCTAAATTATAATCTATATGATAATC
>JAQFYR010000533.1:0-12407 GCA_034694985.1 Campodea silvestrii
AAGAAACTAGCATTGAGTCAATAAACTGTTATCCTACCTTACTGAACTGCAGTTACAGAAGAACATGGTAATATCAGCTTACCTGAAAAAGAAAAATACCAATATTAATAAATAAAAAATAAAACAATAAAATAACATTTTACCCTGATGTTGCGTGACACGTTATGTCAGCAGTATTTACTAAATCGGTTATGAATCTTATGATTTTTACTCAAGAAATCCTGTATATTAGAAAATTAGGCTACAATTTATTATGTATCAGTTTTAATTCAGCAGGTGGAGTTACCATTGCGGAAGAAAGAGAAAATCTCCGCTGTCAACTCCACCTGAATAAGTTGTGCAGTACTTCGTCCTCAACGCGCAGCCAGAGAACAAACAACGACGATAAATATTATTCTGTTGGGGTTACCATAATTATTCATTGTCTAAAGCTTTGATACCCCTTCGATGACGTCACAGAAATAATTGTCAACACAAACCCACCATGCTGTGATAAAATTTCCCCACAATCTCAGCACAAATCTGTTTATCCACATATAATTATATCGTTTCCAACTCCCCCATTAAAAACAACAACTACAAATTCGTAATAATAATCCCATATCATAAGTTGATTTATCATTGCATGACTTTGTTCCTGCAAGCAAATAAGATAAGCTCATTGGCGCCGTGGAGTAGGAATAAGCCACACAACAGGAAAGATTAATTTCATTCACGACTGAGGTGTATCATGCAATAACGTACGGGACTCGGGGGCGGGGGGGGGGGGGGCGGGAGATAGTGTGGACAAGAGAGTTTATGATCAAATAAACTGTCGCACAAACTGTCAACTGGTTTCATGTTCAGTAGTAATTATGAGTTTAATGGCTCCTCATGTTTCGTATCATCGTATGTTGTTTTTCTTGGATGTTAAAATGGTAAAAGAAGAAACTACGCTGGTTGGGAGGTTTATAGTTTATGAATAAAATCTCGAGATTACAGTAATTGTTGAAATAAAATAGTAAAAATACTGGTGCTGTAATAGTCCATTCTGACTTCTGATAAAGACATACCGGGTAACCAAACAGTCGAACTTTACCATAGGGCTATCTAGATAGCTAGAAAATATTTCCTAACCTGTAATCTGGTTACAGCGTGAGTGAATTTGGATGTTGAGATTTTAGGAAAATTTTGTGAAGAGAAGAGAGAGAAAAAAGGAAAAACTTAAAAAAAGATGAAAAAGGTAAAAATTAATATAAATAAGTACAGAGTAAAGTTTTTATAGTAAAATTTTTGGGGAAAATCTTATGATGGGGTGATGGGGGAAAATATAAGCTGTTGTAAGACTTCGTCTAATAAGGCCTGTTTTCTTTGGTTGTACAAATTTTGAGGAATTTCTGTAAAAATTTGGGGGAAGAAACAAAGAAAACACATAAACACTGCAAACATAATAACTTTTTATTTAAAATGTTTTGTGTTAAAATAATTTTGGAGGAAATCTCATAAAATGTTTGAGAAAAATCTGGCTGCCATCGTGTCATGGCTGGTTACAAACTTGCAATTAAGTTCGGAAGATATTCCACCCCTGCGATTTCGGATTTCTTTGGTTACGGTACCGGTACCGTAATATAAAATAAGGTAAAAACGAAGATAATAATTTTTGAGGGCGGTAGAACACTCTTAGTGAGAAAATTACCACAAACTTACAGGTCTGGATCAAGGAATAAATCATCTGTATTTGAGGATTCTTGCACCGTAAATTATCACTTTTATAATACGACAAACCCGACAGTTTATTCAGAAGAAATGCGGTTTTCGTTTTGATTAGAATTTTTTTTACTTTTTTTTTTTAATTGCAAAAAAGCGGAGAACAACAAGTAGGCCTATTATCGGGGTAATTAAAGTTACAACCAAATATTTCTCGGAGAATTAATGTAGTCTAAAATTCCGAGTACCAGGTCACAAAACGCACAATGATGTGAAAGCATCATAGTCCTATTATAAAAGCTAATATTATAAAAACAAAATTACCCATTGAAAACATTTTGTAAAACTTGTAGACTATCTACTTTCTTTTTGAATGTAATTCTGAATGGGAATGAGCAAACAAACAAACAAAAAGCAATCTGTTCCTTTCGGCCTGATTCAATCTCTTTTTCTCTCTTCTTCTTTTGCTTAATCACATTCTTCCGCAGGAAAATGCAAATCGATAAAACTCCAAGAAAGAACAAAAGAAATACAAAAATTACTTTTCTTTTAAAACATGCCAATGAACAACTTGTGCGCAACTTTTACTCCATAAAAATAATTTTAAGAGAAAGAGAAAAGAAGGAGAAGGGGAAAATAAACGAAATGATGCAAATTTGTACGTTTTGAATTTGACCTGTTAATTCGTTAAGAAAGAGTGTCTCCACATCAAGCAAAAGTCTCGGACTTCGAATAATGCCATTTCTCGCTTCCCATAGCGTCAATCTCCAAGTCCACTATCCGATTAAAAGGGTGGAAAGTACCGTAGTGACGAAATTTAAAAACCGCCAAAATTTACTATTTCTATGTGTTTAAATGAAAAGGAACATGAAACTGAAAATTTCACTCCACGGTAACGAACGTTACAAATACGTATCCTACAAGTACGTTGCTTATTTTTTTTCGTATATCAATATAGGCCTATATACGCTTAATTTAAATTATATCTCTTAGATTTACCGTAAAAGTCCGTAATCCTTGCCGAACTTTTATTTAAATCGCCAAATTTCAAAATAACGTTCGCCAAAGATTGTGGAAATTGTAAAAGATATAGGCTATAGGCCTAATTATGAAAATAATGTTACACTGTACCCTTTGTGGAGATGTGCTAAATTTAGTTGCCTTAAGGCCTGTTTCCACTGGCGTAAATATTTGGACGCGCAAAATATTTGAACGTCCAAAATATTTTGCACTTCGAATTTGGACCATTCGAATTTGGACCCAAAATATTTTGCACTTCGAATTTGGACCCTGATTAAATCATCATATTAGTGGAAAAATGTATGCAAATAGTGTTTTTAAACGACTGAATGAACCTGTTTTTCATTTGACAGGTGAATATGGGGCAGTTCAAAAGTACAGTAGTCAACCTTTCTTTTCTCTCAAGACAACCTGTAAATAGACTCAATTCGTTTTTTTTTTAAAGTATAGGTTAGTTTTCTCGGTGTAAATATCTATTTATGACATTTCCTCTTAAGTCTCGGAGATCAGTCTTCATTCTCAAGAACAAGTGAAATAGGCCTACCAGTATTATAAAACTTGTCTAAAAAAGAATTTTAAACATAATTATAGTTCAAACAGCGGAAAGCATGTTATTTTTGGATTTTAAATTACTGATCTGCTAAATTGATTCATCTGCTATCTTTCATTAAACAAATGTGACCTACGTTAGCTACGAATGATTTTATTGAACAGAAAATAATCAAAATATTACTCTGATTCGCTAAACATTAAAATAACGAAAGTTTGTTAAATTGTTATTACAAGTATTTTCATAGGAGTTGCACACTTGAATAATTATTAATTGAAAAGTTGGACTCCTAATACTTTTTTCATTTCCCTCGTCTTCCCTATAGAAAAGGAATTTTTATTATGGTTATCAGAAACAACTGGCTAACGCTTACCATAATGGTGTTTTCCACTTAATTCATTGCATCATTTGAAAATATGTATACTTATACATCTCGCAGGTCTAAGATGATGTAAATATTTCTCTCTGCATTAATATGAGAGCAAAGCAAGCCGTCGGATCCTAGTAAGCACACTACTTGTTTGTTAAATTCATAATTTCCAAATCACTGGCTTCCAGTGCATCTGAAAGCTGAAATCCCATATAGGCTTATGCAAAATCCTGTGCAAAAGTTTTATGCAAATAAAAAAAATTGACAAGGCAACGGCGTGAAAAATGCGATAAAAAAAACCAACAGCGTTTCTGGCGTATGCAGTGTACAAGGAGCCAATCTGAAAATTCAGTTCCTCTGTTTCGACGTATGCAATATTTGCATTGGAATTTGCACATATGGGGATTCAGCTATACGGTACTAATCAGCTACAGCAAATTACGAAACAATCCACATTCAGTATATCCTATCAGAACATTGCATCAGTTGTAGGCCTACTGTATATTACAATAGCCCAATTACACCGTCTTTTTCTCAATTATCAGTGCAGTTTTTAAGTTCACCACCCCAAAAAGTCAAGTTAAAAGTTATTATTTTCGTAAGGAACATTTCATATCAAGCGAGAAGCCTGCAGGAGTTATGAATATTGTGACAATTTACTAGCCTATTTTGTCATATGAAGCTTTACTAATGCAATAGGGCGTACTGCATGATGGCATTGCTATTAACATAGGCCTAGTGCTGCCTGCAACAATGTAATTCACGATACACGTCTACATTTTACATAAATTACTAAATTTTTGGTTTTCTTTAGATAAAAAATGATACAATTTGAATATGTGTTCACTATATTTTAATATAATTACTATTTAAACTTAAATACGTACCGCATTTACATCAGAAAACTTTTGTCGCCATTTGTAAACAACAATTTGCCCCTGCGTAAAATTTTCAGCCTGGTGAAAAGTTAAAACATTTTTAACCCAGGTGCAAAATATTTTCACCTCGTTTTGCGCTTGTATTTTTGTCCAAGGTCCAAATTTGGAGGGCGAAATCAGAATTTCACCGCTATTTTCGCCCGGTGGAAACGGGGCTTTAGAGTAAAATTTGTATTTTTATGCTCCTGTTCATTTAAAATAAGGAATCACGAAAATCTGCGGGTTCGAAATGGCCGTTAACCCGTTACTCGTACTACCGTCCACCCTTTAAAGAAAGGTCAGTATCGAGATAAATTCCAATTAGGTCTACACGATCAATGTAGGCGTAGTATAGGAGATCTCAAAATATTTAAACTGAAATGCCTACGAAATTGAAATATTCAATCATAGTAATCTCGGTTTATAGCCTAAATCTGCTTCAATAATTTGCCTCTACTGTGTTTTCATTTCAAAACTCCCATTTTTCAAGTAGACCTACAGTAATAATGATTTAAAATGATTTTCAATAGTTTCTATTGTGTCATACACTTTCTGTACCTGTCTTAAAAATAATTAGAACAGTATTATTGATGATTCGTGGACGTGACGTCATCAGACAATATTATAGGTTATTACTACGCTAAGAGGACATCAAAAGTGATACGAACTGGTACCAACCGGTTACAAAATTAAATACAGTATACACTGTATGACGGAGGTATAAAAGCTCCATATAATTTGCATATTATTTGAAATCACTACGCGGTAGGCTAATTATAATATCCTACATAGGCTACCTATGAACACCTAAAATTAAGAGCTCAGACTGCTAAGTACGATACCTATAGGCTACGGAGATTTTAAAACTCGATTATTCTAGTAGTTATCTAGATCAACGTTCTCGATTACGTCATTTTGATAATAATAGATTAATCGGAAATAATCGATTATTCTAAAATAATCGATTATTTGAAACGCAAAAGTTATCATGTTGTCATGCATTTGAAAGACTATCTCGTTTTCAGAATTACAGTGGCGTTTGAATCTTGTATAAAACTACGATGATCTACTCAAACGTTATTGCTGATTAAAGTTCTAATTTTGGCGGTGTTCTTCCGTTTTTTGTCAAAAAATAAAAACTTGTAAAATCCTTAAAAAAAAATTCAGAAGTTCAAATAATCGCGTAGGGCATAATTCGATTATTTTCTGGGCGATTAATCGATTAAACCCTTTTAGTAGTATTTCAATAATCGCACAAGTCTAATAATACAGTAACCGAACAACTACATGTTACGCCTACAATCATTCAGTCTTCAATGTCACAGGAAGTGCATTTTTTCATAACTTTATTCCATTTTCTATAGCTCACATGAAAATGTATAATAAAATTTGAGGAAAGCGCGTTGTTTATCTTGTAGGTGTTGAGACTGTTGACGTTCGTCATAACCACGGGCGTGTGTGCAGTTGACGTACGAAGTTAAATTAAATATTTAAAAATATTGCTTACGTAAATGATTACCAATAACATCCCATTAGGCCTACCCTTTTGTGGCACAAGTCCGTACAACTATATAATTACATTGTACGCTAATTGGATTATTAGAAATTTGTCCAGAGTTTAGAACGCCAGAAAACAACTGAATCAATACAAATCTTCAAAAATGGTACTCGCTCGATCGAGATTAGAAACTAAAGGCAGGAAACGTAGAGTTTACATTTCTCTAAAATTATCAAAGTTGTCCATCAAATACAATCACCTGATGGTTCACCAAAATTAATATTAGCCCTAGGCATAATTATTTTAAAATATAGTAATTGATTTTAAATATCAGCCAAGTTCAACAGTATACGGTCCTAGCACCTTTTAAACCAACTCATAAAAAAGGCTGCCACCAAAACATAAAAATCTGCTTTTCTTAGACAGCTCTTCTTCACCAGACCGCTGAAATTTTCCTATTCGCTAGATATAAAAACATCATTTACGCAATGCACAACCTTCATATCTTTATGAGACGGAAACCGCTAGTAAAAGACTTAAAACTCTACACAAAGCCAACAACTCAGACTGCATGAATATAAAATCATAATTTTTCCTGCATGATGTAACACTGGGATGCTCTTGTCGACGGGATTCTCTCTTCCTGCAAGATGTGTAAATTATAATGGGAAAGAAGAAAAACAAAAAGAGAGCAACATGGTGCTTTATTAAGCTCCGATGATTGCTTCATGAATTACTTTACAATCCTCATCGATTATCCAATCGAAAATAATTATAAGAGCTCTTTTAAAAATATAACATTTCAAGAACAGCACTAGGCCCTACCGTAATTTTAAATCTCAAATTTCGAAAGATCAAGTGTTCAGGAATCCTATATCTTAGGTGCCGTACTTGAATAACATTATTTTATAGGTTTTTAAAAAAGGCGATCGCAGCAAAATCTCAATCAATCTAGATGCCTTTTATTTTGGTTAGGTCAGGTTTTAAAGTTAGGTCAGTTCAGTTTTGACTAGGCCGAAGAACATTTAAAAGTGAACGCTGACAATGTAAAACAATAGCCTAATACAAATTCAAAATTCCAGGTGAAACTCTGATCCAATCAGTTGAAGACAGTGAGAGTCCACCAAAAATGAACTCGTTCCGTACGGTAAGTCCGCCTGTCAGTGTTTTGAAAGTACTAAGAAATTACTCCATTTTTCTAGTACATCCGCACCGCTGACTCAGCCGAGAATGTTATGGAGCAAGTGTAAATATTCACATCAGGGGAGAATATATTCAAAAACAACAAAAATTCCTTCGTATCGACCATCGAGGTAGACGGGCCACGAATTTTTGACCCGGTGACCGGATGACATGACTGTGACCCAGAATTGCTCCTGTACCCAAAAATAACAGTTTCACGCTTTCACTTTCACCAGCTATAGGTGGCTGCTGAATTCCTGGGTCAAAACCGGGTCACACGGACTGACCCGGTGGAAAATTTGACCCAAAGTGGCCCGTTCCATCACTGCTGAAAACTACACTACAATGCAGATATTCATACATTTTGAATTTAAAAACAAAAAAAGGCACATCAGTAGTTCAGTACCGTACTAAACAACACAATCCAACAATTTTACAACTAACCCATCAACCTATAAAACCTCCTATCTTTAATTAAATCCAGCACAACCATAACAACAACAACAACCAGCAAGCAATATCAGCAATGACGAAATCTATTAAAATCACTCTTCCTCCTCTACTCCCGTCCCACGGTCCCAGGCCATTCAGTCAAATTCTCTCCCACTTCACCGGAAGCAGTAATGGCGGCGGCGGCAATAGTAGAGAGAGAAACGGCCATAAGAGCAAAATTCAATTAATTTTGATTGCTTCATAAAGTTCTCTGGTCGTTAGCAAAAAGATTTAAAAGTGGCAGAGTAATCCTCGTGAAATATGAAGATTTATGTCAATGTCTTCTTCACAAATGTTCTGAGGAGGAGGAATTGTTATGCGCTGCTACTCCTGTATACGAAGAAGGAAAGGAGGGAAACGAAATAGAAAAGTGCTGGAAGATGGTTGCGAAACATACGCCAGAAATTAGAAAAAAAGTAAGAGATTTTTATGTATTTTTTTTAAAAGTTTTTAAAACAATAAAAAAATAACGTAGACTGTGTCGATTTTGTTCAATTCTCGAATCGCAATTTCACTAGGTCATTATTCTCAAAAACTCAATGTCCAATATTTTTAAAAAGGACATTACCGTATCCTACATAAAGTGCCTGTAGTGTCTCCAGATCGTTTAGCAGGTAAACTGACAAATTTGCCAAAGTATTTAAAATATATATTATCCAGAAACAATAGTGCTGTTTCCCATAATGCGATAAAAATTCCATTTATAACGCTATGCTCTAGTAACCAGTCAATGTTACAAATACAGACGGCACTACGTTGGTACTCTGGAATTCCGGGTACTCGATCACTGTGTATAGTCTATGTGTTGCTTTTAAAATTACTTCTAAGGTTACTGTTACACAATACAACTTGAACAATATATCTGTGAATATCGTATCTGTGACAACCGAAATGTGCATAATTATATTCGATTTTTCAAGAGTTGAAAGGCGACATTCAGTTTACAAAATAATTATAGAAATACTTTCAGAATCATATTTTCAATAAAACTCAATTTATTCCACATTGTGGCATCATAAACCTAGATAGTAAATAATTATGGTAGGCCTACCGGTATTAAAAATATTTTAAATTAATTAAATTTATTCAACCATCACATTTAAAATCTCTTGAACATTACATAAACTGAAACAGTTGCATGACTGACGGGAAGAAACAATTTCAGTTCACAAAAACTAAAATTATTCAAGTGAAAATCCTGGATCATCTTTAATTACGTTATTTCCAAACATCCATCCAGATATTTCCAACTCAACATTGTTTATTCCTCCAACGCCTGCAAGTTATACGATCCCGTACACCACTTGTAAATATCAATTACCCCAGCACTCCACTGAATGACCTTGCCATCGGTTGTTTACTGCATTGTACGCTCACACACTTAACGCGCATAATAGCAACCAACACAATGTTCGCTCTGTAAATACTAGCCGGTTTAAAATAGTTTTTCTTTAAAAGGTTGTAGGCCTAAAGACGTGTTTCTTTGTTTTAATACCGTTCGAGACGCCCCCTCATTCTTCAAGATCGGAAAACATGTTGTACCAACTTCACAGTAACATATTCAGAGTAAGCCCTACAAATGCATCACAATTACAATAAAATTGTTATTTATGTGTTTATTTTCGTTAAAGTAATGTTCCCCACCCGAAGGCATTAATTTCTCGAGCAAAGATTATAATCATTTTCAGAAGCCTCTTCCAACTTCAGATAGAGGCCTCGGCTAACCTCCTCCAACCCCAGATGAACGAGGCCTTCTCAAAGGGAGCCAAAATAATGTTTACAAAGAAGATTGAAATTCGATACAAGTAGCCTATGTTAAGAAAAACTTAATTATAATTATGTTAGCCGTAGACCTGCATTGTTTATAGCCTAGGCTTTGATAACTGATATATAGTAATAGGAATGCTTCCATTGAGGCATTGACTTACTTCTGTCACAATTATTCACAATACATAATTACAATTTTTAAAATAAGATTACCAGTAACAGTATAATCTATTTCCCTGAATGACAATGTAAGCAATAGACCCAACAAAGTTTTTAAAATACTCATTGGGAAACCATAGTAGGCTATAACGCCTATAACAAAGTCATAGATATTATATCGTACCATCGAAAAATAAAATGCTGGATTATCGTAGGCTACCGTACTTTGGATATCGCCTCCGCAACATAATTACGACTACGAGACTTTCAAATTTACATGGATATGGTTCTGTAATAATTTTATTACCCGACGACAAAAAAAAAAGGTAATGTTTGTTATAAAATAGGTCTTAACGTAGAACGAAAATAACATTTTTTTAAGCTTTCAATTTTTGTCAAGGAACAAATTCTGATTTCAATTTCATTGTTATGATTTTTTTATACTTTAATCAAAATGTATGAAACAAAAAATAGTCATTCGGGACCGTGATTTAATTTTAATGAAGGGCAGAGCCAATTTCATGATACACCGGCATATCATAATTTTAAACGCTTTAGAATATAATAAGTACAGCAGTATCCGTTGGTACTGCAGCAAATTAATTTGAAAAAGTTGCTGGACTTGGGTCCTTTCGCCCGAAAAACAATGTTGTTAGCTGAACCAATATTTTGTTTTCAATTTTCGCATTTTAATAGAGCATTTTTATTTGTTTAGAATTTTTAAAACTTTCTGTGATGAATTCAGCAAACAAAAGATACCGGTAGTAGGTTAGGTAACTTAGGTTACGGGCTACGGTATAGCAAGAAAATACGGTTATAACAACATTTTCGTGGTCTAATGGTCCGAAACTAAGCAAGGCTTTTAAAAAGACCTGAAGACTACCGTACAGTATGTAAAAAAAGGAATCTGAAAACACGTCTTTATAATGTTCAGTTAAATAAATTTATTTAAAATTCCTACATAAAATCCTCACACCGTCATAAACAAACTCGTCATTCCTCACTGACGTATAAAAAATGCAGATGTACGAAACGAAGGAAAAAACTATTGCAGTCTGTCATCCATCCTTGAATGCTGCAGTTTAGAAAATGAGGACATTTCTTTGTTGGTCTTCGGTGGCAAGTACCACAGGGTTCTATTTTTTTATAGTGCTGAATCATGTCAAAGGAAAATTTCGCTTTTGTACTGCTCCAGTCTTATTTTTTGTAGATCGTTTATACTCCAGTAAGGAGGGGGGCACATGCATTGGTGTATTGCATAACATTGTTAGATGGTACGTAATGAATTGGAACCGCGCGTTCACGTGTGGTTACGTATTCTGACATGTACACAACAAGACGATCGTGTTGTAAGATGGTAAACAACTTCGTTTTAATACTTTTATTACATCATCATTTCATTGATAGGAATATAAACTTTGAAAAATCTTTTGTTATTTTGTTAAGGTCTGTTATTATGTAGGCCTACGTGTTTTAGAGTTGAATTATTGGCATTCTTGAGTTGATATTTTTTTTTTTATTTAAAACAATGAATAGATATATCGTGACTGCTTCATGTACCGACAAAAAAGGAACAAGAAGAAAACTAGATAATTTCATAGGTGCTCTCATAAAATTATCCGTTTTTGCAACTAGGAAATAACACTATTAAATACAGGCCTATTATAAATAAAATATAACCGGGTAGTGTAATCGTGCATAATTTAAATTGATACGGTAGCCTACCGATATTTCATGAAAACTTTTATATTATTATTTAAAAACATTATATAGCCATTAGCCCATTTTGAAAGCTGGAAATCGATAATGATCCCCACCGATATACGAAATTGATTAAGAAATCTTTGGTGATGTGAAAAATGTTTTTTTTTTTTCATATTTATTATAATTTGTCGACAGCTCCAAAACACCGAAAGAGGGAAATACGCACTTTGACATTTTGTGAAACTTCACGACACTAAATGAAAATACAGCAAATAAAGACATTTTAAAATATAATAAATTAATAATAAATAGACTAACCTTCTACCAACCAGATACCGAAGTCCTTTCTGCATTACCATAATTTATCTTCAAAAATTTAAAACAATATTTGAATTTTATAGCATACATTGCCATTGTAGGCCTACATTATTTTAACTGTGTCAATGACATTTTTATAACGTTCATTATTTATCGCATCATATATATATAATTATTATTTCTTTGATTATGAATTTCAAAACGAAGCCTGTTATGGTAAGAATTTTCGATCATTTATTTTACAACTTAGCATCGACATTCATTCCCTGACCGACATCAACATTATCAGCGACATTAAAAAAATTCTCATAAACGAGTTTTTCGCAACCCAACTCAGCCCTCCCTCCTGATGCAGAGAGAAGAGAACACACACACACTTTAGCAATCAATTCGTAATTGTTCCAGTGCAACGGGATACCCCAGTACGAAAGGTGACCTTCCCAAGTACGTTTATGTTACAGAGAAATCGGACGCAACATATTATTAGCCCCGGGGTGCAACAAAGGTGGAACACAGAGGGGTACGACAACAAGAATGGTGATCAGTGGGGAAGTTGAAACGAGAAAGGTTCATATTTGTACCAGGCTGTTTAGAATATAAGGAATTCATTCTACAATTACACCATCTCACCATGCTTATTCTTCGTTTCTGAATATTGTTTGGTGTGTATGGGGTTGGGGACCCTACTTTATTCCGGTGTAACCCAACCAAGGAATAACTGCGATTTATAGCCTACTGCATTTT
>JAQFYR010000534.1:0-12394 GCA_034694985.1 Campodea silvestrii
CAAAACTTGTAGATTCTACCTGATACTTTTATGCAGTTTGTTTTAAAAATACATTAAGAACAATTTGATATTATTTGTTAATTCCTGAAGATGCCCGTGAGAACGAAACTTGTCCATTCCGATAAAATTACAGAGTACGGCCAATCAGTGTGTTATTTCATATTATAAATTCTCTATGTATTCTCATATATAAACAGTAGAAATTAAAGTTGTCAAATTTTCAGATTACACGTCCGATATCTGTTAAGATATACTTAAATAATTTTAATAAATGTGTTAAATTTCAATATACGAAGATCTGAAAAACGATAATTTGTTCAAGAAAAACTCAATTATGTTATCTCAAAAATAAAAATAAATAAATAAAGGCGCAAATAAATTCTCACACTTCGTGGTAATTACGTAGTAAATATGTTTAAACTGTTTGCATTTCCGTATTTAACCAACACATTAATGTAGTAATCCATGTAACTCACAACTCACAGAAAGAATTAATTTCCTTTTTAGAATATGGTATATAAACGTCATGTTTAGGTCTGCAGCTGAAATCTCTTCCTGGAAGAATTAAATGTCACGGTAGTAATCTTAATATGTCCAAATGTCCTTATAGTATATATGTCACGGACACACAGTATCACAGTGACAGTGAAATCTTGAATTTCAGCATTCTTGGGTTATATTCTTTTCACAATGTTCAATATACAGCGACGCTAAGAATTCGAAATACAAATTTTCGAATTAAATCTTATGGTTTGTTTATTAATAAATGAAAATAAGAATTTCATATTCTTAACTCTTTATAATTTGCGTTTTTTGTTACTTTTAACTCTCTAGAACAATCTTGAAATATGAAGTCGTTGGGGGTTTCTTAGAAACCGACCATAAACTCTAAACTTTCTGTAACTTTATGCACGTGAAGAAATTAATCATGAAAATAAAGGCTAAGTTCTGTCAAGTTTAAATTATTTCTGGTTCTGAAATTTCTGAAAATAATGTAGAGAGTGTGCTAAAATTCCTCTTTTTAATTTTAAATTCATTTCCATTACTAAATAAATTATCAAGAAATTGTTTCGAGGAAACTTGTAATAAAAGTAAAAATGACAACTTGTGTGAACCAATGCTGAAGAACATAAAACTAGGTTTGCAGATTTTGTTGCTCTCATGTCTTAATACGAATGAATGATCGAATAACAGGAAAATAAGCGAGATTAAAAATGTATATTATACTATTGTATTAAAAAATATAGGGTTAGCACAAAAGAAGTAGACAGTTTCAACATTTTATTGCACAAAAATTGTTCGAGATTTGAAAACGCTATAAATATATGGTATGAAAGAGAAACTCTCGATTTTTTTTAAGTAAGAAAGTCATGTAATGTTCTTCATATTTAGTAAATTAAGGTATGTTTGAGGCATCATTACATTAATTAAACAATTTAAGACATCAAAGAAAATAATTGTTCTCCAGCGGGAATCGAACCAGCCACTTCTCGGTTTAGCACCGCTGGAGAACAGTTTTTTGTTTGACTTAAATTGTTATTTAATTAATGCAATGATGCCTGTTAATAAAACCTTAATTTACTAAAGAGCATTACATGATTTTCTTATAAATAAAAAATAAAAATTATCAGTTGGCGATTTTGGAAGTCAAATTATAGTATACTCATTTCCTTTAGATTGTGCAGATTTTTATTTGCTTCTATATGGGTGTTGAAGTATGTACAGTTCAAGACGAAGAAAAATCTAGCTTCTCCGTACTGTAGTGGTCTGCACGCCTGGGGCTAAACCGAGAAGAGTCGGGTTCGATTCCCGCTGGAGAACAATGTTTTCTTTGTCTTAAATTGCTGTTCGATTAATGTAATGATGCCTGTTAATATTAATAAACATTAATTTATTATATCTTAAAGTTTTGTTCAACACATCATCGATGTCCGACGTGGCACCTAATGTGATCAGGTGTATGCAAATGAGGTAATCAAATTCTTATCAAATACAAGTTAGCATACCTTCATCAGGTATCTCAGAACTCCTTTGCGTTAATCGTAGATGAATTCATATTCATTTGTATTGTCTATAGCCGACGATTAGTTTGTCGAAACGTTTCCTAAAATCTCGCTGAATCACTGACGAAATTCTTTCTGTATAATTCAGCACAGGGAATCTGTCGGCATTTGCACTGAGTGGTCATGTGGTTCAGAGGCGTAGCCTGCATATCACCGGAAGGGGGACGGTGGGTTAAAAAGTAAATAAATTATAGGATAAAAATGTTCCGGAGGATAGCAAGAGCGAAAATTTTTCGGTTCCTCGTGAAAAATATTATGCAGTTTTAACGCGATTTTTTAATGCAGACCCTAGAAAACTACAGATATGTAGTTGAAAAATTGTCCCAGCAAAGCGAGTCCTAAATTTTCTATATATTTAGAGAAAAATCCACAATTTAAATAAGTTTTTAAGGGTTTTTCGCAAATGTTTCGAATTTCCCCCGCGTTCTTCTTTTTATTTGTTCCTTTTAATTTTTTTTTCGAGGGGCTGGGTTTAACCCATTCGCTACACCAGTCACGTGGTTCCTATTCTGTCGCTAAAATAACCTGTGGTGCACAGTATTAAAACTTGAAAAGTTTCTCTGTGCAATCATACACATATAATTTTGATATATTGAACAATTTTAGAGTAAAAAAAAATCTCGGATTTCCACGTATTTCCACAAACATAATATTGAACTAGATGTTCCCAACGAGTTAAAATACTACCACTAGAGGCACCACTTCCAGTAGAAAAATAGTGCCAATTTGAAAGTCGGCTACAGCAGTGAACCCCATGATTCGTGGCAAAACGTATTTTCACCAATCAGTGACTGATCCTTTTGATGACGAATTTTTCTCTATTGAATTGACCAATAAGAAATTAGTAATTTTTTTCTAATTTGCCCAGTTTTATTTCGACGCCATGATGGTAAGTTGTTTGTCTATTTTTACTATTCTATATCTATGGACGTTCCTGTTTCAACAAGCGGGGAATTAGTTACACTATTAAACACAAAAAATGGATAGTTAATTATTTATAATTTATGATTTCATGTTTATAACTTCTCAATTCCGTATAAATATATTCTTTCTAGAATGTCATACATATTTCGATTCTTCATTTCATTTAACATCAAATCTTTCGATATCTAATCTTATCTTTCGATATCTAACATGCTTGCGTGGAATTGAAGGAATTTCCCCGAAAAAGAAAATTAAATATTTTTCTGTGATTTTTCCAAGTGAATAATATTTTATTATTCCAAGAATTGTTCGACAATAAATTATTCAGTTGTGATAGACAGTCAGTCATTTGTGAAATATTAAGTTGAAGAAGGAAGCAAACTTCATAATAACGTATACTACAATCTACAAATTAACGATGCTCTCATTTCATGGAATTTTCTACGCAGTTCATATATATGAAAAACTCATGTACGTCGTTGATATTTCACTGTAAGAAGGTAAATAATACATTCATTTAAGATTCCAGGATTACTTTAAAACTTAAAATGAATTCAATGTAAATGCAGAAAAGTTGACATGCTGTATAAGTTAGCATTACTTTACAGTGAAAAAATATAACTTAATTAATTACGTTGGTGCAAGTAAATAAAAAACAGAGATAAATAATGCTGGTACTTGTTAAGTAAATAAGTACGTATAAAGTTTAGAGTATAGAGTTCCATTTTAATTTGAATATTAGTTACAAATATGATTTGATATCTACTATACAACATAAAGCTTGCTTTAAAAATCGGAAAGAAATCAACGACTCAGAAATCGGGATTTAGTTCTTCAAATCTCACCAATCGTTTCGATGTTTACTGCAATAGTATATCAGACTCTAACTTTTTCCCTTTTCCGCTAGAATTTGAGTTTCCAGTTTCTTGAGACTTAGACGACATCTTCCAGACAAATCAGCCCTATCAGATTCATCTGTCTTTCTCTGTTTCATATCGTTATCATTTCCAAATTCCAATGGTCATTATCTAGTCGAAAATATTCTTTTATTTCCATTAAGTTCAAACAATGTTGAAACCGAAGCCGTTGCGAATGCGCTGCGCCATTCAAATATTAAATTTTTCCATTATTTGGGTTGTTGGTTGTCAATAATTTTCATGAAATACAGAATATATGATAAAATATGTGGAAAGAGAGCTCAATGGAAAAGTGCATATTTTCTTAGAACAAATGATTGTAGCACATACAACACAGATCCAACACATAGTGCGCGGGTGACGTCACAAAAAATTTCACTTCTTCCCTGTGCATGCTATAGATTCGATTTTTTTTAAATAAGTTCAAATAGACAAAACATACCACTAAAAATTTCAGCTACATACGTTCAACATTTTTTTCTGTAATAAATTTCCTTTTCTAAAATCTCCAAATAAAGCACTGCTCGGAGACTGTAACTTGATTAACTTCACCGAGTTGAGTATCTACTTAGTTATTTGAATTTCGAATAACATTTACAGGAAAACTACTGAACGTATCGAGCAGAAATTTTCAGAGATCCGTTTTGTTCATTCTAACTTTATGCCAAGAAAGTTACAAATCCTTATCATTTATAATGAAGAAGTGAAAGTTGTAACGGCCGTTAGCCCGCGCTATTTCTATAGAATCCTTCCTATATTGAGTCTAAAAATAAAAATTGTCAATTGTCACGATAGATAAATTTGCACTTTTGCAGGGATTCCGATTTTTCTCAAAAACTGAAATGTGCAAATTCCTCAAAGCAATAGGAGAAAAAGGGGAAAAACATAAATAAACTATTTGCCCATAAATACGATGTCAAGCGAAGACGTCAAAATACTCAAAAACATCAAACATGATATCAAAACGTCAACATTCGGTGAAATATAAAGCAAGAACGATCAAATAGTGTGAAATCCTCTAGTAAATCTTCGAAAACTAAATGATGAGGTGATTATCATTTGAAAATATAATTAAATGTTTATTGTCAGCATCGTTCATTCGTTCTTGATATATTATAATAACAGTTTTCCGTTCACTGAATTCGAACATTTTAGTATTCGAACATTCGATTAAAGCAGATTTAAAAAACAAAAAGCAAAGTATCAGAAATTAAAAAAAAAAAAAAAAAAAAAAAAAAAAAAAAACATTGTCGATGTTCCTGGTCATACTTTGTTCAACTTCTGCTCTCGTATCGTATATTTAGCTCTGAAGGTGAATATATTGTTTACCGAGATTTCAGCCAGCCGTAGACTACTCAGATAATTACGCAAATTATATTAGATCCAATGTAATAAACGGGATTAAAACTGGTTGTAAAAAGCATCATTTTATATATAGCGATGATTTACAAATTCGCTGTGTAAAAATAAAACGTTGTTATTCTCCACAATGTTGTTTCGATAGTAACTTCAGAGTCAACTGAAATAAATTTAATAATTGAAGTTAGTTTTAACAAAAATGTTTTAAACTGACTTAAGCTTTCCCTTTAAATTATTTGCAAAATAAAAATACTTTCTACCGCATTTATATAATTCACTAGATAATTTGAAAAATGGATATTTTGAACCACGGTTTTACAACAACAACAAAAATTTGTTAATAAATTATACAGCAGGAATGTTTTAAAAATAAAAATCCACTTATTGCAGTTTAATATTTTGGAAAGGTAACATGTAAACATAGATTTTGCATTACAGCTTTTATTATTTAATTTTATGCATTTAATTAAACTGCTCTTTTACTGCATAATAATAATTGAGATTACCCCAAACCATGAGAAAACTTGAACCGTATAACATAGCGCAACAATAAACAGTACAAACAGTACAAAAAAAAATCACAAAACAATTCTATTAAAAATTGATTTTCACACTTCACTCTACACAGGTCATCCTATTGTGACAGAAAAATCTTTTTTTCTTCGTCAAAGACAATCTCAAAATTGACTTTCCCTAGGAAAATTTCTTTTCACCCAAATCCTTTCAACCTTTTTCTTCGTGTACTATATTCTCTCTTTATTTCTTTCTCTCTCTCTCTTCCACTGTCGCTAATGCCCCCTGGCAGCACTGCTTTTCACTGTTTTTTCTATACAAATTCGTCGCAATGCATAGAATTCGAAGGGAAAATTGTAAATAAAGCGTTCTGGAGCATACAATCAAGTTGAAACGTTCAATGTATGTTCGTTGAGGTAAATGTCAATGTCGTTGAGAATTATGTTAGGGTAATGTGTTGTTATTATGTTAGGGTATTTTGATGATTTTGACTGATTAAATGTGGATTTTTAAGACAAATTGGAGAGCGTTTTTTCAGCTGTGAGTATATTTAGCTTTTTATCATCTGGATGTTTAAGTTTCTAAGAAAGTTTTACTGATATGTTGCTTTAGGCCTCTTAAAGGTAAACTAAAAGTAAATAAGATCTTCAGGCGACAACTTTATGCCTACAAAATGGAAATATTTTTTTTCTTTTTATCAAAATACCACGTTCTCTAACATTTGCACTGAAGTGAACACAGAGAGTGCGACCGTACCTAAAATTAAAACATAAGACGAAGCGTTTTATTAAGAATACATCCGACAAAATGGTTTTGTTAAAAAATATTGTAGACATATTACATGCCTCAACGGTAGCCAAACAATATTTCTCATTTTTTCATTTCCTCGATTATTTCTCTAGCTGTAGCGAGTGCAGCTAATTTGTTGTTTGGCGCTAGTGCTTCCACATCTTATAGGTTCCGACGAAAAATCTCAGAACATGGAATTCAAATAAAATAAGTGCTTCGGTGAGTGCGGATGAGTTGTAGGTATAAAGTTGTCGCCTAAAGATCGTATTTGCTTTTAGTTTAACTTTAGCTGAGAACTTGTGCTGGTGAACCGTATTTGATCTATCGCAAGTTACGTTAAATTTGACTATTGAAAATATAAGTAAAACGAGTTGAAGCCATATGTGCAATGCAGTTAGTACATTTATATCGATAGCATTAAATTGGATTCAGGTTAGGGCCCTTATCCCTGGTTGCTCCAGCAAAAAACAGAAGATTAAACTAGGATTAAATTTGTCTTGAGATTTTATCGCCTTTTAATACACACATTCTAATCTAAACTCAGTTTAACTTTTTTTTGTTTTGTGCACCGATCGTTAGGGGTCTGTTCTGAGTACCGGTACGTCTTTTTGTAACCCACAGTTTCTAATTGCATTGGGCAAGTGGATTCACGTCGGTTTTCCTTATCTTGCAAGTAAAAAGGCTGATATTCATTATCATATAAGCGGTTAGCGAACCTGGTACGACGGACACCAGACTTTGTCCGCTACGAACCCAATCTTTCATATTTTCCTTGGCCACAGACAACCCGTCAACCCCACACACATGGACGGAATATCTTCCGAACTGTATTATAAGATTTGTATAACCAGCCATAACAGCCAGATTTTTCCCCAAAACTTACGAGATTTCCCCCAAATTTACGAGATTTTTCCACAATTTAAATTACAATTTCCACACACATAACATTCAAAATTCATCATTCTAAGCAAGAAAAAAGTTATTATTTTTGCAGAGTATCACATGTATTTTCCTTTTCCTCAATTTTTACAGAAATTTCCCAAAATTTGTACAGCCAAAGAAAATAGGCCTTATTAGACAAAGCCTTGAAAATTTATATTCTTTCGCCTGCCCCCCCTCCCCCATCATAAGATTTCCCCTAAATTTTTTACAATAGAAATTTAACTCTGTAGGCCTACTTATTTATATTCATTTTTACTTTTTTCATCTTTCTCTCAGTTTTTCCTTTCTCTCTCTCTCTCTCTTCGCTTCACAAAATTTCCCTAAAATCTCAACATCCAAATTTTTTCCCAGTTTAACTAGGTTACAGGTTATACGGAAGATTTTCCAGCCCTGCATGCACTCAACGGACTTGGTCCCCCACGCTGACCCAGTTCAATTAGTGACGAGCCGCCTGTGCACTCAGTTTATATTCACTAAACTCGGTAACGGAAAATGAATGCTTCACGCATGTCTTTATTTCCTGCCACTATGTTTTTAATGAAAAAGATAATATTGTTAGTAACAGAAATTCTGAAAACTTTTATTTCATATAAAAAAAACATAAACCATAAAGACAGTGGTCTACATCGACCCGAAATGGGTTCGTTTCTTTAAACTTTCTTTTATTCGTTTTAAAACAAGGTCCTGTCGTTTTAATTAGAATAAAAAACGTAAAGTCTCAAAAATATAGTCAAAGTTAGGATCTGTGTATGTTTTAAATTTAAATTAATTATTGTGAACTTTTAAAATATTAATGTTTAAATACATAAATAGGTTTTTTTGCACTTTTTTCTCATATAAAGACATACTGTATTATAGTACTTAAAATACTGAATAATTAGTTGTATTCGTGCAGATTAATATTGTGAATAAAAATAACGCATTTTGTATTAAAAAAAAACGTTTTTAAAAAAAACTAACGAAAAATAAAAACGCGTTTTTTTACAACACTAACCGCAACCATTAAATCTTGAGGAAGCTCTCAAACCTTTACAGAATATTAAAACTTAAGCTGACTAAATACTACATGTCATCTTCTACATGTAAGTGGCGCATCTTATGTAAATCTCATGTAAGTGGCACACGGAAATAGAGCAGAGAAGCTTTCTGAGCCTCATGAAGAACATAGTTGCGGATTTTGCAAGTTTTACAAGTCAAAATTTTAGACTTATAAATAAATATCATTATCGTTGATGTATTTTCTAGAAGGTTTAAATTATATATTCAGTTAAAAAAATTGAGCCAGCCCAGATTTTTCTTCTTCAAAACTTTTGGTGCGTGTATTTTAAAAATATAATCAAAATTTATTAGATCTCAGTTTCAAGGTGAGGAAAAAAAATTCTGGTCTGCATCGTGACTGGAAGTCCGAAAAAGCGAAGTTTGTGTCGTATTTTCGAAAAATTCGAAAATATCCATAAAACTCCATAGAGTATAAAAAGTATGTTCCGAGTTAAATAATTAAAAAATCAAATTAATATAACCACTGTTTCAAGGTACCCCGAATATGACAATACTGTATATGATTGTCAACTACAGACTTCAGAAGAAAGCATGTTAAAAAATACATAATATCGACTTATAGAGTAAATATATGTTACTGCCACTGAAGGCTTTTTCGCATTGACCTTCAAATACCATAATAAAATTATTTTTTCATTAATTTGATACAAATTAATGGGGAAATGGCTTTAACATTTGTTAAATAAATAATTAATCATGAGTTTACAGAAAGAAACCATTTATACAGTCCACAGGAGATACAAATATGAAAGTTCACGTTTTAACAGAGTCACGAAGATTTTCCAGAAAGCATATCAGCGACCCCATGTGGGTTAAGTTCCACACAAAAACGGACTTTGCAATGTACATTTATTTGTGTAGTTCTTTTATAGCAGAATATTAGAGTATAATAAGATCAAGAAGACAGATTTTTCGCCAAGTGCAGCGTGTCTAATGAAGAGTTCTGAAGGAACGAAACCATGGTGCCATACGTATGTGGCATTAGTGCCCTGGCGAGCTAGTGGGTGGTAAAACGTCTGATTGATCCCATTTCCTCTAACATTCAGTGTGATATTTCCGTTATGAAATTATGTGCCTTATGGATAGTTTATTCAGTTCAAAGTATTAATAAATTATTATAGTTCCCGTCAAAAAGAATGTCCACATCTTTTTCAAAATAGGTCAAATTTTGACAGATATACTAAGAAAAAAGTTAATTACCGTATTCATTAATTTGTGAATTTATAATATTAAAGGAATATGGGGTTCAGCAGACAGGTGTGTTACCACAATTTAGCCCCTCAGGAAACTACTGCCATCTATGTATGGAATAACTGGTATGGGTGATAAAACACCTGCCTAGTGAACCCTATAGCTCTCTAATATTCAGAATATATAAATTCACAAAGCAGTAAAAAAAAAACTCCCATGTAGGTGGTTTGTTCCCAAATCTATAATTTCCAATCTTATATTAATTATTCAATTTATTCATGTACAAAATAATGCTGAAATGGATAGTGTTATTATTGAAAAAAAAAGTTTTTTTTTTGTTTTTTATTGCTTTTTTTCACATACGTCATATATTTTCGTACTAACACCAACTTACATTTTATATTTTAAAACTTTAAGAAATTCTTCAATAGTTAATAATGAACATCTTTCCTATTCTAAGTAATAACTGAAAAAAAAAAAAAAAACGAATCGCGCAATATCGACAGTGATTTCGATATCCATTCAGGATGTGGCCATACATCATAAGCACTGTATTTTCATTCTTTTCTCAACTGACATATTAAATTTTCAGACTACCGTAATTAAGAACTAGATTTGTATCTGCAAGGTAATAAAGTAATTTTCAGTAAATCAAGATTTCAATTTCTTATTTTTTTAAAAATAGTTATGTGAAAAAAAAAACAATAAAAAGAACGAGGCTCCTGTTAATTTCTAAAAAACGGTTTTTATTTTTTAATAAAGAAAGAAAAACAATCGACGTATTTTTTTTCTGCCACGTTATTAGAATGGGAAGTAACAACATTTGTTACGAAACTCCACCAATATTAATTTAAAACGTTATTTAATCATTGAAAAAACGAACAACAACTATGGCCAAAACCTCACTCGAATAATACCGCTGCCTATTCTTTCTCGAGTATTCTAGTTCTAGAAACATCCATATCTCTCATGTATATACTGTATACACTCGATCATAAAAAGTTTCAACTTGTACTACTAGCAATAATATAGTCGAAATCGATATCGAAAGAATTGGTACAAGTATTAATACCGATACTATCACGTATTTAACAACCTCTATCGATTTTGATAAAGCATTCATGCATTCAATTTCGATCGGGGCCGCGGAGAGCACATCAGCAGCAGCATCGTCAAAGTGATACGAAATTCCTAACTCTCTCTCGTACATTGCTGCTCTCCTAGAGGATCTGCTCTTTTTCGAAAGCACTTTTGTGATATGTTTAACGTTTAATGTGATATTTAAGTGTTTGAGGTAGGGTTAATAAAACGGGAATGCCGCATTTTGTTTTGGAGTATCGTGTTTCTCAAAATTACAGTTTTGTTTCGAGTTTGCAAATCTGTGGTTCATTATTTCAGTAAAAATGGATGGATTCTAAGTTCAAAGAAATCTTAGACGGTTAGAAATTGAATAATTGTAAATTTCCGAAGTTTTCAATTTAAAGTAAAACTGGATGAAAATATTGTTTACGAGACAAATCAATAAACGAAAGTAGTGAAGTCTTGATCATTTCTACTATTTTTGGTAAATATTTATTTGTTGTAAACTGAAGTTTAACCAATATCTGCAATAACTTATATCGAGAGCGAGAACTGAAATTGATTATTTTTTTTTACTGTGCTGTAACATTTTTCATCTTTTCTTAAACAGTTAAAAGTTAAATATACGTATTAACGATATCACTGTAATAATAAATAACATTTCATATAGTTAACTCGAATCTTATTGAAAATTATCCAAACAATTTTCTTTGTTGCATTGTTCGATTGTAATGGACAATACAGGCTTAATATAATACTATCTCAAAATCGAACAACCGAAACTCGCGTAGACATTACCGATAAGAATCGACTTATTGTTGTAATGATAATAGTTATTTGCGAAGGCACCGAAGAGCACAGTAAGTGCTCCGATCAATGTTATCGATTATTCCATTCTTCGCCGTGCAGTAAGGAACTTCACCGAAATGTGAGACTCGGAAGAACTTGAAATATTTTATTCTTACCTCGTAATTTTGATGTTAGACCTATTGTCGAAGAATATAATTCCATTAATATTTGATAAATACAAAATGTACAACACTTTTTTTGATGAAACTGAAAGAACGTTTAACTTATAACGAAACGATTTTTTTTGCTAGCTTCCGTTCGAATTTGTTGCTAAAAATCCTCCACGGCACAATTTAAACTCCACTGATGTAATCGCACTAAAAAACACATTCACAATTACTGGAATCAAAAGAATATTTAGGAAACAACCACTACCGTCCGAAACTACGGCCATTATTTTTGCAAACTAGTTCATCGTTTTTGTAGAAAAATACGCGATTTCCCGATTGCAGAAAAACACATTTGATTTCACTTTCTTGTAAATTCGAAATTTCAATCTTCGTCACTGTTTATAACTTTATAAACAATAAGGGCTTGGAAATAAAATGATTTTAAATTCTAGTATTGTGAACCGCGGGACTACTGTGATGTGTATTGTTAGGGAACCCGTACTAACACTAAGCGCAACGTTATTCGCAATGTACTTCACAGTAGTCCCGCTAGTGGCAGCAGTGGATGGGGAAAGCAAATCCGCCAATCGAAATGGGG
>JAQFYR010000535.1:0-12388 GCA_034694985.1 Campodea silvestrii
GGTTTCGTCTTTCAAATAATCGAGTATTTTGTAATAATCGATTATTTCCGATTAATCGATTATTAAAAATGACGTAACCGAGTACGATTATCTACAGAAATAATCGATTAATCGAGTTAATCGCCCAAGCCTAGTATACATTGCTAAAAAATCTCAGTTTATGTGCTTTCTTCATGGGTATTTTCAGCATGCACTCTAGACTAGATATTTTTCATTAATGAATAATCTCTTGTTTTAGATTATATTATGATGTGTTTGAAAAGCAATATGGAATTTGTGCAAAAGGAAACTTCAGTGAATTGTTAAAAACCAAAATCGAGAATATGCAGAATACTTGGGAATATGAAGGCATAAGAATGATAGAAGAGAATGACCAATTAATCATATGTATTGTGACACCTTTAATGAAACGAATACATGAGAATGTACAACAGAGTTCAGAGATTGTTTTTATAGACAGCACAGGAAATGTAGATCGTCACAGCAACAGAGTATTTGTATTGTTAACTCACAGTCTTGCTGGAGGTTCGTTTTCCTTTCTTACTTTCTGTTATTCTGATATCGTATAGAAGCATGTTTTCTTCAGCAATTTATTTCATATATCTGCTTGTTAGCTGCTGATTTTTTATTCTCAGTATTTTTAATCAAGTTGTAAAAAATTATGCATGTTGACCTAATGTTTCTGAAAGTCAGATGATGCACTTTATTCATTTATTATCATAGCTTAGTAACCTTACACTCCACCCTTATCCTTAGTAACCTCACCGGAACTTCTCCTTTACAGGGGAGGGCCGGTTTTAAATTTTGCTTCGCGTATCAACTATAGATTCTTTTTAGGATATTGCAATATGAGAGTTGAACTTTAAAAAGGGAGTACTTCTGCCACAGGATTCTTAAAATAAAATGAACATTTATTCTGGTTGAAAAATTGGTAAATGTAACTTAAAATAAAGGGAGGAAATGTCAGAGCATGGGTTTCAGGGAGGCACCACCCCTCTTGATTTTTTTCAGGGGGGTTGCTCCAGAGTCCCTGCTACCCTTAGCTTTGAGTCAGGAACCCCTTCCTCCCTCAAATCATACATTGCATTTCTTGGGTCATGGTTAGATATCAAGGTGTGAGAGATCAATTGGAACTGAAAATGTCAAGGAAATATTCTAATATAATTGAATAATATATAATTTGTGCTGTCCAATTTGCCATAAGTACAGAAAAAATGTCTCCAAACTATTGAAAATTTTGTTACCCCCACGCCCCCAGAAATTGGATTTATTCAATTTATTTTATTATTCAGGATGTAATGGCTATGGTACTGAACTTGTATACATGCTATGATTGTACAGCACACATTTGACTGTTCAAATCACTAACAGTCCCATAGGTGTCAAAAACTAATTAAAAAAATAGAGGATTGGGAAAATGAACCATTTAGCTATTGATGAGTCATGGCTGATGGGGCAATGTAGGAATGTTTTGTTCAGTAATTAAATTTTAGTAAAAGCTTTTTTAAATTAACATGGTGGCATTATAAAAAAAAATAGGCAATAACATGCCTTTATTTTGATAGTGAAAATTTAGGCAATAATAACATGCATTTATTTTGATAGTGAAAATTTAGGAAACAACATACCTTTATTTTTGATAGAAATGTTAAAATATAAAAATATACCAGGAAGATGTAAAATGGCAGAAACTACTTAATGAAAGCACTATTTGCAGCAGTGTATTTTAGTATTTGTCTAATGAAATTACATTATTTAATGATATTAACCTTATGAAATATGGTTGGCATACAAATCATACTACGAAATTGGACAAACTTAAGTTCCTATCACAAGATCCATCAAGGAATGCTATAGCCTAATCTTATTGGGTTGCATTTAGGCAAGGAGTCGAACCGTAATTTTTTTTGGTTACGTTATGGTTTTCGGTTCAGACTTCGTTTCGGTTTCGTTCTGGTTTTCAACTGTTTATTTTTCCGGTTACCAGTTTTGAAGTTTTTTAAAAAAAGATCTGATATATTCAATTGTTGTCAATTATCATTGTTTTTGTTTAGTTATTCATATAATTTTCTCTTTGAAAGCAGTAAACTACAAAGAACAGGTAAATTTAAATAAATTATTTTTCCATGAAATTATAATAAAATCTTCTAATACATATATTAATCGCATCTTGTAAATTTTTCGCTATGAGATTTCTTCTCACCAGATGAAAAGTGAACATATCACAGTATTTTTCTGAACCGAAATAAAATCGGTAACCTTTATTATTTCGGTTTCGTTCTGGTTTATAGTTCAAAGAAAAAGTTGAAAACGGTTTTGGTTACGGTTCAAAAAATAAAACAGTTTTATACCAGTTTTCGGTTCCGGTTCGACTCCTTGCATTTAGGTAATGTCTCCGAAATAATGATGTTGTTAAAGAAAAATTAAAATCAAAGAAAATTCATGACAATGACAAAAAGAGTTGGGTGATGAACAGCTTCTTATGAATTTATTCATTTCAGGTCTCCCTTTGGCTACCATCATCAGTACAAACGAGACAGAAAAAACTATTTCTACTGCACTTGATTGTTTGAAGTCCATAATCAGTGAATTTGGTTTTTATGGCCGTGGTACTGAGGGACCAAAGGTGATGATGACTGATGATTGTACCGCTGAAAGAACTGCTTTAGCCAAATGCTTTCCAAATGCAAATATATTATTATGCACATTTCATATTCTTCAAGCTATGTGGAGATATGTTTTTGACGGTAAACATAATGTTGCTAGCCGTCATCGCATACACTTATTTAATATGGTTAAAAATCTTTTATACTCAAAATCTCGTCAGGAATTACTTGACAATTTTGTGTCTGTTCAGACTGATTCTGTTGTATGCCAGTATCCACAGTTCAAGGAACATGTAGAAAAACTGTGGTTAAGAAAAGAGCAATGGGCTGTTTGTTGTAGGGATGACCTACCAATACGAGGAAGCAACACTAATAATTACGCCGAAGCTATTATGCGTGTTTTAAAAGAAAATATTTTACACAGAACCAAGGCTTACAACATTGTGCAATTACTCGACTTCATTGTTACTGACACAGAAAATTACTTTCAAAGGCGTATCCTTGATGTTGCGAGCAAAAGGTCTATTTCTTCATCCAGATTTTTTTTTTCAATTGCACGAAAATCTGAGAATTTAGTGGTTGTCCCACAATCTAATATGTTATATCAAGTTCAAAATTCATCAAAGCAAGTCGTGTATGACGTGGATATGAGTCTCTGTGTTTGCAGTTGCTATGTTGGAAAAACAGGAGCAGCTTGCAAACATCAATATGCCGTTTCAAAAACTTTAAAAATACCATCTCTTCATTTTCTTGACAGTGAAAAATGCAAATTATTTCATCTAATTGCAACTGGTAATCCGTTAAATCTTCCACCGCATTGGTATTCACCACTTAAAATTAGTGAAACGTCAACTGCATTGATGACATGCGATTCTGATGGACCTACAACATCTGAAATGCCGTACGATGTTGATAATAGTGAAACATCCTCCAAAGTTAGGGACATTGAATGTACAAGTAATAAAGAAGAACTTATAACACAACTTAAATCATTTTGCAATGACATGTCGACAGAAGTTGAATCTGGATCTCCCACTTTTACATCAGCTGTACAAGTATTCCTAGGAACTTATAAGAAACTTTCACGAGCAGCATTGGAATCTTCACTCCATACCTTCGGGAAGGAGCAGGACCCCCGAAGGAAAGCGTCACGAAAAATTTTAGTTCAGCCCACAGCGGTGGCAAGAAGAAAAACGCCTGTGAGTGGTAGACTTTGTTTGCAATCAGGACGACCACCAAAGCCAAATTCTGTGGTTCGGGATCATTTATATTATAAGCCAAAAAGCACGAAAAATATAAATGCATTAAAGTTACCACCGAACAGAGTAAATACAGCAGCTCCACACAATCTTTCATTTTGCGTAGCAGAGGGAACATCCCTTGGCAAAAAGCATTAAATAACCCTCTGTAAAACCATCATTACTTGGATTTAGGCCACTTATAAAATAAGCTTCTTGTGATATGTTTCATAAGACTGCTGTTTTTTTTTGTTTGTTTAACCCTCGAATGACCAAGTGGAGTACAATTTATTGCACACCAGTCTCCGTATTTTAGCTGTAATTTCAAGGTTATGGAATTTATAACAAATTCCTCTTAGCTAATCTTCCATTGGGATCCCCTTTGCATGAATATTTGCTTACTTTGTTAAAATGCAATAATAATTAGGTAAAAGAAGACTGGTGTACATTTGTACTCCACTTGGTGAACTATGCATAAAAACACACTTAGTCATTAGAAGGTTAAAAAAACAATTTGAAGATACCAGTACCTTCTTTTTATTATTGTTTAATATTAGCTGTTGTCTTCCAGAAAACATTCTCATTTAAAGAAAACAGTTTGAAGATACCTTCTTTGTATTATAGTTTAATATTATTAGCTTTTGTTCCAATTTTGTTTTAAATCTGTTACTGCTGAAATCCTGTCATAAAATAATATTACATCTTTATTAAAGGTAAACTGAGAGCAAATAAGATATTCAGACAACTATGCCTATAACTCATGGATACTCATCAAAACATATTTTATCAAAATACCAAATTCTCTAATATATGCATTGAAGTGAACACAGTGTAGCCATTCCTGGAACTAAAGATAAGAGGAAGTGTTATTATTTTTTTTTTTTCAAGAATATATCTGGCAAAATGGTTTTGTTACAAAATATTGTAGACATTTTACATGCATAAACGGCAGCCAAACAATATTTCTCAATACATATTTTTTAATTTCTCGATTATTTCTCTAGTTTTAGTAAGTGCAACATATTTGTTGTTTGGTGCTAATGTTCCCTCGTCTTATAAGTTCCACCAAATAATCTCAGAAGGTGGAATTCAAATAAAATAAATGCTTCGGTGAGTGTGCATGAGTTGTAGGCATAAAATCGTCATTTAAAAACCTTATTTGCTTTTAGTTTACCTTTAATACACAGTACTGACTGTGGATAAGAATATTTTATTCATTATGAATTTCTAGGGTCTGAGAAGAATGAAAAGTTCAAGAAATCAAATACATTTTATAATACTTTTTTTCAGAATGAGTATTGTTGGTAATTTTATGTGTATAGTGGAATAAATGTGCTGCTGTATGAATTGTTGAAAAAGTTTGCTTCTACTTTGTCTGTTGCAATGATTAATGTTACTTTCCCTTCTGTTTGTTCAAGGTAGCATCTTTATGTATATATAGTTACATTAAAAAGAAATAATCTGAAAGTGGCTTTTCTTCGATAGATATTTATATTATTGCCTTTCAAGGTAGACTCATTGGTCATTGCCAACATACTTTCCCTACAGGGAAGTAACATTTTGTTAGTTTAAATTTCATTGTTCCGAAAATTTCAGATTTTCAATACAGCTACTCACAGAAATGACATGAAATTTAAACTCTCAAAAAGATTTGTATGAAACTCAATTGGAGATATCATTTCAACCTTAAAAATAGTAAAAATCACAAATATATTTAATTGTAATTCCAATTGAGTCTTTTGTATGTTCAATTTGAGGGACGTTATTACATAATTATATTTATTAACCCTTCCTTATCATGACCACTTTTTCCTCCCATAAGACTCCATGAATAGACCAAATTCTGTTATTATTTTTTAACAGCTTTTTAAAATAAGTTAGCCCAATTGAAGAAATGTAAATAGACTACCACCTGAAGGTACATCTTTAGTTTCTAAATATATGATAGCTTTTGTTATATTGAATTTAAGGGTTCGGAAAAAAAAATCTTTCTTTCTGAATAAATGTATAGAGAGGATAGCCAATTGATTTAAAAATAAATATTTGATTTTTTTCTGTACCCTTTAAACATAATTAATAAAAGCTATTATGCATTTACAAAGTTCACAAGACGTACTTTCACAAGGTATTTTTTTTATTGGAGCAACTTAAAGCCGTGAAAAAAAAAATCCTAACTTACCTCTAGTCATGTGTAAGCTTATGGGAGAAAAAAGTAGTACGATTATGAGATTAACATCTTTCAACGTAAAGCAGCTTTTCTGTAAAATGTAGTCTTCTTCAAATGTAGACATTAGTGGTCGGACAGGTAGCAATTATTTGGACCCAGGTACCATACCCGAAGTTAAATATCGAATGTGATAAACACACTTCGGAAAATTGGAAAGTAATAAAACACGCAAATTTCAACTTATTTGAATACTTTACATGACATTTTTCTCATACGTATTTGTCTTTGTAACACTTTCACTGCATAGAACGCTAATTAGTAGACGAAGTAGCAAAATATTTGAAACACTATTTTTCTCTTCTTTTTCGAGCTACAAAACGAAACCAAATGGGCCTACAGTACAAAAATACTTTTTTGTACTGTAGGCCCATTGGTAAAAAAAGAAATTAAAATTTTTTACATAAAAAAGTGCTGTAAATCCAATAAAAACTTAGCATCGTTAACTATAAATCGGAAAAAATTTGCCGATTGTTTTTTTTTAAGTGACTATACTTTTAATGGTTCTGCATCAACACACAAAGGAAAATACATTATTAGATTCCCATTAAGCAAGAATCCAGAGACAACTGTCTGTTCTGCCCCCCCTCCCCCCTCACTCACCCAAATGGAAAAAAGGGAAAATGATCAAAATTAGAAAAATAAATATCTCGAAAAACTAAATATCTGAAAATTCCTATCAAAATTGTGTTTTCCACAATAAAAAAAACAATAAATTTTCCTTCTTGGCATTTATCTAGGGTTTCTCTTTCGTCTTTCCCCATATCGTCGGCGTAAAGTCATTACCACGTATCTCAGAAATTGACATTTTTCAGGAAAAACAAAAACAAGTACGTCAAATTTCAAGTAAAAATTTTTTTTGTCAAAAACACGTAACTCAAAAATCTGAGTTTTTGCTGCAATAAACAAATCAACAGTTATTAATTTCTTACTTCATTTACATACGTCAAGCTACCCTGAAATATTTAAATTATTTTAAAAAGTTACTATGAACAAGTATTATGGGTCACCAATATTCTTCAACTTTGAGATACGAGTTTTTAACTTTACCAATTGAGTTACGAGTTTCTGTCACAATAACAAAAATTGTATTTTTCTGAGATACGAGGTTTTGATAGAAGATGCGCCATGAAATTCGATGTATAAAACTTTGAAAACCGGAAAAATGCATTATTTTGAGTTATGTGGTTTTGACTTTACGCCGTCGATATGTATAAGTCTTAGGGAAAATCAAAACTGTATAATAAGGGTTTAATTTCAATTTTGTTCAAACTGTCCTTATCAATAATTATAGCCTAATGATAAAGAAAAATATAAAAAAGAGGAAAAAATTAAGTTTCCGTAAAAGCATCATCAAATTAGATATTTAACCGAAAAACATTAGAAAATTCACCCCTCGTGGTTTGTAAATTACAGTAGCCTATTACGGTATTTCGAAACCGCCTTCCTAAGCAAAAAGTCATGTATTTACGGCCGTGGAGAAAACCCTTACATGCTATACATCATTGTAATTGTCATGAAATGCGCTTTCCAAAACTATTTTTCTTTATTTCGTAGCTCAAAAATTGAATGAGCTACGGTCGGCGAACTCATAGTTAAATAAAATTCGACGAAGTACGGTTGTTCAAAATATGCGGGAACCGGGAAGCATTTTTGTCTGCGGATAAACGAGTTGGACTCGACCAACCCAATGTGGAGTTGATTTTAGAAGTAATGGTGTTTGAGGTCGACCAACCCATGGAATTTTGAGACCGCGATTTCGTTGATCCTGAGTTGAACTCGTTGAACACCAAGTACGATGGAATTTTGAAAAACGAGCCCTGTTCGACGAAAACAGTGAAGGTGGTAGTGGATATAGGCTATGAACCAGTATAATCGAATGAAAAACATAACTCATCATGATCGATCTGCTGGCTTGGTTACCTTATATACTTGTCCGGTGTTAAAGGAGAACTAAAGTTTGCAAATATCGTCTGAGTAGATTCACAACCAAAAAACTTCAATTAAATATATTTGCAGTGTTTCACTACAAGTTCTCATATTTTAAATAGAAGGTGCTAAAATATCTGTTGCGAGAGACGCGGTTGGGACAGATGGAACTATCTCTACAAATTAAATGATAAGTAGTGAAATGGACACGTTCTAAATTATCGTTTTCGATCAGGAGTATATCTGTTTGTGTTGCTGTTCGAACCCCATTATCACGAACCGGGTTATCAAGCTACTATTGGCAAACTGGCTCTCAAAGAAGAAATTTCTCTCGGAACAAGGGACGCTGTTTCATAACTTATACGTTAAATATTAAAATAGTCTAAACAGGTAGCAAAAAAAGACATGTACCGTAATTGAAGTGGTTTTTGTTGTGAATCTACTAAACTTTATTTCTCCTTTAATGATCATAACTGATGTCCTTTTAAAAATAGCATGTGGGACACATCCCTAGGCCAGACTTGTCTTCTACATACCCACCAGGGACGTAGCGGCAATGGCGCGAGTGGCGCAACTGCGCCAGGGCCCATGACTCTTAGGGCAGTTAGGGGGCCCATTAAGAAAAAAGAAAAGAAGCAAGAAAAAAGAGAAAGAGAAAAAAAGAAAAGTAATACAAAAACTTTAATGCATCGAAGTATAAGCGTCATTAGGTGTGGCGAATTTCCTCTGGGCCCAGAAGGGCTCCCAAATTTTCTTCGGGGCCCCTTGAAATGTTAGAATTTACCTATAGATCCAACGTAGTTTTTCTTTAAAAAAGTTTTTAAGGGGCCCAATTTTTAACATATTTTGTACCTATTTTTTTAATTTAAGAAGAAAGGGTCTCTAAAATGTTTTTCCATTCATTTTTTTGCTGGTAAAAAATTTTAAAACTATGAAAAAATTACTCTTTTACTTTAAAAATTAAAATTGTTCCAGATTTTTTTGCCAACTTTCTGTCTCTTTGACGTACGTTTTGACAGTTCCTAAACATAAATTGTATAATCAGTGAAGTGGGTCGGGTATTTTTATATAACGGTAATTATGATGTATATATAGGGGGCCCGGTTTGAAAAGTTCGCGCCAGGGCCCATACGAAGGACGCTACGCCCCTGATACCCACAAGCTATACCTTTGTTGAATTACACTTTGAGCATTAAAGTCCTTTAATATTCTCCATAGACAGTTAACAGCACCCTAGAAAGTTGCAAGACATTTCGTTGGAAAGCTTGTGAAGTATACTACATCTCTTCCATATGTTTTTTTTTCTTTTCATAAGCTGCAGCTAGAACTTGCTGTTGAAGTTCAGTTAATCTGTTATAAAATGAGGTTAAGGAGAAAGAGGGAGATGTAAATTTCACCAATTTTTTTCCATATTATTCAATTGACCTAATTGCAAAAATAAAATGCCCTGTCAAGGTATCTTTTCTGTACTTTCTAAAACTACTTTTGTTTTTCAAATTGTTTCAATATAAAAGTACAGAAAAATTTATTCAAATTTCGAAATAAAAAATAGCGTGTCATAAAGTAAAATAATTTTTTCCCTGGTACTTTTAAATTAAAGTAATTACAAAAACAAAAATATCACTGGAAAGTAGAGAAATAGCCTATACTTTCACAGGGTATTTTTATTTTTGTGATTAGGTAAATTTAAAAGTACGGGTGAAGTTTGTATCTCCCTTTTTCTCTTGCAGAATCAATTTTATATCAGATTCTGATATTTGAACTGCAACAGCAAGTTCAAGCCACAGCTTATGAAAAAACCCGTAGATGTACCATAGTATTCTTCACAAGTTTTCGAATGAAATGTCTGGCAACTTTCTAGGTTAACATTAACTGATAGTCTATGGAGAATATTGACATACCGCTTTTAAAAGTCTCACGCTTTCTGTCGGAGTCTCCAGCATTTATATTTGAACTCACGCTTACATGCACAACACTGCATTGTAGAAGTCAAATGAACACTTTTTCTTCTGAAAATTGGTGTTAAAACAGCTTGTTTCAGAATGGCCTCGTTTTTAAAGTCTACAGCTTGGGGCCTTGATTATGTATCATAGATAATCAAGGGTTTGGGGGCTTCCTTTATGGTGACTAAAAAAACACTAATTTTCAAAGCATCACAGCAGATGCTTTAGGCTACCCCTACCAAATATATTAATTTTTGCACCTAGCCTAGCCTAAACAGAATGAAATTAATCCACAACAAATGAACAAAAAAACACTAACCTGACACAACTCAAAAATTATTTCCCGCCTTAGTTTTTTCAGTAGTCTGCTTCAAATTGTAGGCTCCGCCCACTCTACATAACGAAAAGATGGTCATGGAGAGCTGAATCGCTCTCCAGATTTTTATTGTAGGCTACAATTCGAACCCTTCAGCACTTCAAAAATGCGGAGGGGTTCAATCCGGAGTCTTCGGAAAGAAACTGTAGACTTTAAAAACGAGGTCAATACAAACAACGAAAAAATTTCGTCCTCGCTGTGCTTAGGCGTTCATGTTTTATCAAATTACTACAGTAACTGTTTCCGCACATTATTTGGTCAGAGGCGGCTGGAACGTCATACCAGTCTGCAACACGAATAGACAGCAAGACGTGAAGCTGTTAGTGTCATCACCTTTTGTTTTAATTTATCTTTGGATAACATTCAATATTATTTTAGTACTATTTTATTGTAAAAGTACCAGACTACGGTACCTGTACATGTACGGTATCTGAATTAGTCTACATCATCGTCAATGACTTTTTTTTCAGCTTTCAGTGTAAAATACCGTTAAAACATGTCTTTTAGAGAAAAAAAATTATTATTCTGCTTCTATTTTCCGAGATAGACTGTTTGTATAAATAATCAAATTAAAGATCATTACCGGTATTGAAGTAGAGATCATTGTTTAGCCTAAAGGAAATAACATAAATTTAAAAAGGGTCACTCCAACAAAGATCGAAAATTTCCCACTTAATTAACAATACTTGGTCAATTTTTTTCACGAATTACAAATGAAGAAATTATTTCATTTCATACATCCGTTCCACTGTTATTCTGACCGTTTAAAATTTAATTGTATGTGTACCTCTATGATGTCATCAAAATTCTCAATAACGGTTTATCATAAAATGCTAATTCTTTTTTTAAAAGTAGTGGTAACAATAACTGTAGCCTACCTGCTAATATTTTTTTTATTCTTATACACATAATCAGGGGAGGAGATTTCGGCATTCTTATTTTGTACGGTACCTCTATGACGTCATCACTATTTTCAGACATTGAAAATTCGGGAACAATTAGGCAGAAACTTATAATTTTTTCACCGATCATCATGGAAAATTTTATACCATACTACACGGGAAAAAAAATTATCAATTTTTTTTGTCGCTGGAGTGACTCTTTAATGAAGAAGCAAAACGTGAACTCACGGACAAAGGAAGCTTTCTGCAAAGCATTTTTCACATTTATCTCAAGCATTCCCAAACTCGGGCCTTGGGGGGTATCAATATTTAAACCTTTAATATCCGGTATTCAAAGTGTAGGGTCCAGTATTTGGCTATGAGCTATCACAAGACCCACAACCGCATGGATGTGTCAGCTAGCAAGACAAGGCCATGCAGACAAAGTTTGCTCCAGGAAGTGGGACAGATATCAATGTTTTCCTTATTGCGCTCCATCCTTTTTTCACACTGCTTTCCCCTTCTCTCACATTGCTCTTCATGTTTGAAATCTCTCCGAGAGAAGAAATGATATATGAAAAACATTGCTTTACATGAAGGTGAAAGTACGTGATGAATGACAACAGACTACCCTAGGGCCTACTCTTTTTTTTACATTAACAGAACTTATGGGCTTGTAACAAGACTAACCTGCGTCACAGATTCAGGCCATAGACTGCAACACGACAAGTAGCCTATAAAACAAAATGTTACCTTCCTTGAATATTTTGAAAATTTGAATCCTGGACCATTTTTTGGAAGGACAGGACTAAGTTCCATCTAAATAGGGCCTAGGCTACATGGGGACTAAGCTCATTTCCAAATTGTAATTACTCAGTTACTTATCAATGAAATTGTACTGTTTCTGTATATAAAAAATGAAGGAAATGACCTCAGCTTTCTGATGGAAGTGAAATTATTTTGTCTAACTGCATATTTAACTGTTTTACTTGTTAAAATGAAAGTATAAGAGAGAAAAAATGGACAAATTTCCTAAAAATCCAGATAAAAGTGTCTTTTTGTCCAAATCACGTAAAAAAATATTCGCCTTCGCGAAATTAGTCTGCGACATAGCCCTTTCTTCTAGAATACGAAGTGTTCGCCAGCTTAGCTCCACGACCAAGTCGTCTACCTTTCTTCAGGTTTGGGGGG
>JAQFYR010000536.1:0-12386 GCA_034694985.1 Campodea silvestrii
ATGGCACTGACCACTGTACTTCGTCTCCCACAATGTACACATACATTATTTTGTATATTAACACAACCAGTGCATTGCTAGGAATAAATTGCCAACATCAACATGTTTTTTTTGTAACTGTTCAAAATTATTATTACATCTACTTACAAATTAGTACAGAGTGGCGTATTTTACGTATATTTAGTTGAAGTCCACATAGATGAACTTTAAAAAAAACGCAGCTTTAAATGAAATTACATCGCTGAATTTCATACATTAATTTCGCCTCTCGATTACCCGTGAAAGAAATTTCTGGCTCCAGCTCTGTACCAATCCGTCAAATGAGTTAGTATGTACTATTTTTATTCTAATAATAGGTGGAATAATGGGAACAATGTGCACTAAGCAGGATCGGATTAAAATAAGCAGGGCCTGTTAATATAAATATTTGTGAAAATATCTTTAAACATTTCAATCATTTTCTAAGCTTTCTACTTTGCTGATCAGTGTAACTAGAATTTCTGAAGATGAGAACGAGTGCTCCAAAAACTAAGGAAAAAATCACATTTTCGTTTTTGCAATTTTCATTCAGCATATTGATATATTCTTTTAAACTGCTTATGGTGTAATCCAGCCCCAAGTGTGAAAACCTAAATCTGATTGTTATGATATTGAAAACTTGCGTTATTTTAATTTTTTGAAATCAGTTTATTGAGACATGAGAATCCAGCAAAGCAATATTTAGAGAAAATGGTGTGAATACCTTAAAACGGGTAAACATAATTTTCAACCAAATGAGCACTAGTATTAACTTTCATCAATAAAAACAACCCTGCCATAGTTTCCAACAACACTATATGAATTCCACAATAAATAAGTAGCCCAATACTTTATATAATTTGCAGATGAGATAAAAAAGACTCACAATATACAATCAGTGTTATATTTTATTGCACTTTAGAAATTAAACTTTAACTCATGAGTTTTCAATAATTACGGAGTTACTTTCTATTATTTTTATATGCTTTTATTACTGACATTATATCGATTTTACAATCCCATCATATTTTTATCGGACACACCACGAAGGTCATCAACTAGTAATGCTAAAAACAAATATGTTGAGTCTTGAACTTTAATTGGTTGTTCCAAATCGCGATCAATACTCAACATCTGGCTGCTTGTTTTGTTCGGAGATGCTGCTAGTGGTTTTGATTAGCTGTGTTAGGTCCGAGGATGAACAATTGTTTTTAGCTTTTCTTTCGATTCCCTGTGGATGATAGTGTTAGGTCTGCATTTGGTGAATGTGTAGACCCTGCATGTGACGGGTGTTTCAGGTGAAGATATTTGAAGTGGATATCCAGCTGGTGAAGTTGGGTCAAGTGAAGACGATCCTGAACTTGAAGCTGGGTCAAGCGACGATACAGAGTCTAAAGATGTGGCACTAGTGTATGCTGCTGGAATGTCACTTTCCTCCGTATCCAGAATCATGGGGAGGTGAGAAGTCATCAGCATGGGGATCGTCAACATTGTTGCTGAATTCATCAAAATCAGGAAGTGCCAATGAACCATCGTTACTAACGATGTAGCCTTGTGACATGTTGCCCGTTGCACTGAAAAAATAAATAAATCAAAATAGTTTAATCAAAAAAATGAGACCGATTTATGCAACTCTGTAATACAGATGTGGAAAATCTTCCGTGAGGAAATTATTTGGTTACAACGTTTTGAGAGAAAAGAAGAATGAAAGAAAAAAAGTAATTTAAATTTTATTCATGACTTTTTGTATCATAGTAGAAATTGTCGTAATTTTATGGAAACATCATAAATTTGACTTTCTGACAAAAATTGGTGTCGCGCTCTGCGCGCGCAACACCGATTTTTGCCGGAAAGTCAGTCATCCGTTGCAGAAATTTTCAAGCGTTTCCCCTATGTATGTGACACCAAACGACGCCGAAATATAAATATAAAACACATACACCCTACTAACAAATATTGGTGATAAAAAGTACACAAAAAAAAGCTGTTGCTTTAAAAATCTCAACAAAATTTAAAATATAATTTTCGATATATTGCAACGACACACAGGAGCAATAAATTAAGTGTACGAATATTTTATGTAATAATAAAAAAGATAAAAGGTTAGCAACCTTGGCGTGTGCTTTGAAAAGTATTATGAATGAAGTTATAATATCCTTCATGTTGCATGTCAAGATACGTTTCCCTTTTTTTTTTAATTTTTTTTCGCATGTGAATAAGTAATTCACTAGTTACTCTTTTTACAAAATTTGATGCAATTGTATCAGAAATAAAATATTTTTATCCAATAATATAGTTTCAATAAAATAGCAAAAAAAAGTGTAATTCGGTGACATGTAAAAAAACTGAAAGAAAAAAAGACACTGTTTCCAAATCACCTTAAACGGAAAGATACATATATCTTAGCTGTTAGGAGGTAAGTGTCACGACTCGTTATTTTCTTTTTTTTTCGAGGAAAAGAAAATTCGCCTGGAGCCCTATTTAAGAAACCTCATTCAAAATTATATTATAAGTGAATTGCTTTAGTTGTGATACCGTCAGCTAACACTATTCTTTTGTTATAGAAATATGTAATTGCTTCTTTCGTTTGACTGTACGTACGTATCTTATTTTTGTACTTCCTAAACCCCCGATTCACCCCTTGGTGTTTTGATTGAAGGAATAACACGTCAAGGAAATGTTGTTTTCTGATATCGTTACATTTACTTAACCCTTTCGTGCTTAATTTAACTGTGTGTCCGAATGCAAAATAAGTTTTTGAATTCAATGCTATAACGCCGTCTCCTTCATATTCCAGTTTAAATAAGCCAGGTGTTCGTAAATTGAAAGTGTCACCCTCGGAAATGATGAAGTCTTTGACCTCGTTTGTAAATTCTGTTAGAAGTTCAGGTTTTACTATTTCGTGAAGCGTTTTACCAGCTACACTTAAATAAGCTGAATCCGTGTCTGTTAATATGTATTGAAAATGAGATCTGGGTACATATTTATCTATAAAATCAAAATAAAAAGTCAACATTCTCATTTTCGCGTATTGGTAAACGAAGTATCCTATCTGAATTGGAAGGTTGAAATTTAGACACTTCTTATAACTCTCTACTTCGTATAGATTTTCGCCGATTTCTTCTAGATGACAAAAAAAACCACTGTTTATCGCCCTTCCAGTTTTCGACGTGTCACAGTATCGAACATTTAAATATTTTTCAATATTTATGATACTTGCTCCATAAGCACAATTGCCCTGGAGCTTCCGTGTGTTAGCAATAATAGCTTTCGAAGGATCAACATCTCCTGAACGCCGAGCTTGAGTGATTACTTCTGCGAAATTTTCGAAACATTTTTGTGGTGTATATTCTATTACCGTATATATCTTAGTTACAACTAAGCCGTGTTTTATATACCACTGAAAGAGGGGTGTTGCTATTGCTATTTTTTCTCCGAAATAACTCGCTACTAACGTACGGCGCGGCTGTTTGCTCATACGTTGTTTTTCGGCGTACGCGCGCATATTGTCACCTAATTGGTCGTACGATATTTCAGTGTTTTTGAAAATAGGTTGGAATTCTTCAAAATATTCTTTCAAACTGTCAGGCACTGAAATATCGCATTCAACTATTCCAAATATTTCATTATTCATAATATGTTTGATTATGGCGGATTCAGTCAAATATTGAAACCGGTCGGTTGGTCTCTCGTTATTAGAAGCAAGAAAAGTTTGTATATCGTTATTTACTTTTTTGATTTTCTCCCATTCACATTCCCAAACTACAACAAGCGTATATCCTTGTTGGATGATATATTCGTGAATTTCGAGTGTTTTGTTGTATTTATCGAGTTGTCTTTTTTTCTGACATGAATGGGAATGAAAAAAACAACCATGAAACTGGTAAATAGTGTTGTTTTCTTCACAGTAGCCATCAACAGCTAGATTTCTATCACCAATTCGTTTTTCGCCGCCTCTATTCGCTCGTTGAACATTTGCTTTTATTTTATATTCTACGAAGCTAAGAAATTCTTCCGCTTTTTTTCCCCATTTCATGGTGGGTTCCAAAACGAAATTATTTTCAACACGACGTATTGTTGGAAAGCCTGTCGCCATGGCTTGACTTAACGACCAGAGATACAAAGCGTTACAGTCCCAAGCAATTATTCTTTGACACATTAAGGCGTCAGAACCAAACTTGTTTTCTCTAATTTTAGTTATCCCTCGTTCGTGGTATCTATGATATATTATACTTGGACCACCCACCAAGTTTCGTTTCATTGTTTCATGAATATCTTTACTTTTCTCGTTACACAAAGCAAAAGTTGTGAAAGGTATTGTACTGAAAAGGTAACGTAGAGTAAGCCCTGAAACCGAGATACCGTCGTTGAACATATCAATTTTAAGGCCCTTGTAAAATTCAGACATCTTCGTTATTGCAGTCACGAAAGGTTGTACATCTAAGTTGTTGTACCAAATAAGGAAATCTTTTAATTTCGTCATTTTATGTTCTTTCCATACTTTTTCACAATATTCGTAAGCATTTCTGGAGATGTTAGACCCTTTTAATGTAGAATAAAAAGCTTCGTATGGCGGCAAGTTAGGGTATTCTAATTTTTCACGCGAAGTTAGAAATTCGTAACAAAAATATCCTTTAATTTCTTCAACTTCATAAGCTTTTAGAAATTGACTGTACGAATAACCTGGAGCAAGGAAACAAATCGCATCCAAAAATTTCAGAGTGTCTGTTTTTATAAATTTGTATCTATTACCAGATTTTATTACAAATGGGTTTTTGAGAATCTTAAACAGATACGGCTTTAAGACGTTTAAATCGAAAAATGAGGAGTTGAATCCAAAAATTGCTAAAGGTTTTAAGAAAGCTTGAAATTCGCGTTCTAAAACTTCATCTAGGTTAAAAGTATATTTCGCCTGTACGATTTTGTATCTTTTGGCAGAAATTTCTTCTAAATAGTCTAAAAATTCGGCAACAGTATCTTCAACAGACGTTTCCACTACGAAACATTTGGCTTGCTCATAACCTGGGACGTTTGACGCTACACTTACTGATATTAACTCGTGCTCACTCTGCCATTGAAGTTTTTCAAAATTGTCCTCTTTTAGTGGTTTCGATAAAGTTTCAATGTCAAATGTAGCAAAGTAGTCGTTATATCTATCTTTCTCGTCAACTGAAAAGCCATACCGAGATAATTTTTCAAATATCGTTTTTTGAGGTGTGTACACACCACCGGGGTAGATTCTTTTTGAAGTACCACTGCATCTCTTTTCATGTCGTTGAAGTTCCCAACTCGAGCGCCACAAGGAATCACATTTAACACATTCGAACGTTTTAGTGTACATTTGTATGTCTTTTATATATGAAAAGTGATTCTCATACAGATTCAGATAAATAGTATCCGTATAATTACCGATAGACCGATGAACTAGCCTCGCTTTGTGGTCTTCTAAAAGTTCATACACAGTGATATTTAGTTTAAACTTCTTCTCCAAATCTGGGAGATCGTGCAGTGTTACACCACTGGTTTTGAACGAGTCTTTTCTTGTAAATTTACGATTTTGATGTCTGTAGATACAACGATAGAAACAAAGATTATCTTTGTAAGGAATTCCTGAACTATCTTTCGTTAGGGTAATAACACTTTTATTGTTCGTAATATACGATGGTAATAAAACGGGCGATCCAATTGGGAAATAATTGATGTTGTATGTATTAATCTGTATATTCGTTATTTCACTTAAGTACCATCTGGAATTTGGTCTCCTGTTTTTTAGTTGAGTTCCAATATCAGTGTTTTTAAATCGTTCGACGAATTCTTTCATATCGTTCTTGTTTTTTATAAGAACAGGTTTTGGTACAAGAGTGTAATTGTTCGGTGACGGGTAGTAATATTTTAATTCTCCAGTAATAATCTCTCGTAAAATAAAGCCAAAAGATAAATTTATTTTAAAAACCGTGGTAGATTTATCGAATATACGCCATAACTCACTAATTACTGCTTCTTGACCCGTGTTCAATATGTTAAACTTGTTCAGAATTTTTTTACCTGATTCTTCTTTTGGTTTGATATATTCCCAGTGATCTCTATATACAGCTGCTGTATCGTCACCCATACCTTCTAAAATTCTTTGCAAATCTTCATCAATCTTGTCTTCGGAATTTAACAAATTTCCATGAATTTTCTGATGATCGTCACGGTGACATTTTCTTCTGAATTGCTTGTCGCAAAAAGAACAATTGTGGTTTTCTTTGACATGACGATTTAATTCGGTCAAAGATTCGAAAGTTCTGGAACATAACACACACGACGAGTTGTTGGGGCTTCCCGCACATTTCGGTTGATGTCTTTTAAATTTCTCAACTCGTTGAAACGTTTTTGAACAAAATTGACACTTATAACGAAAGACACCACGATGTACTTCACGAGTATGTTGCAAGAGTCGTCCACGCTTTTCAAACCTTTTTCCACAAGATAGACAAGAAAACATATTGACCGTCTTGATGACGTAAGGCCTAACAGGTAAAGACTGCCGCACTATTTACCACTGCTTGTAAAACCAATATGTGTAACTTTCAGTCAAATCGTAATGTTTTATACCCACGCTTATGAACGCGTCGCTTCCATTTCAGAAAATTGTTTATGTTGCGTGTAAACATTCTCATAAATTAAAATGACATCCGGACACTGACAGGAAACCGGAAATTATTACTTTTCGAGTTATACTTCGATGCGTTACATACCCAGATGGTCATTAATATTGCGCATTATTTTGCTCTATATTTTTTCCGTTTTTTCTTTATTCAGTCGAAAAGTAACGTAAATAAAAAAAAAAGGTAGCTTATTTGTGCAGAACTGTGTATCGTTTTTCTAGCTTTTTTAAAAAAAGGGTCACTACTGGAGAACTTTCAGAAAAAATATTCATCAATTGCAAAAATATTAATCACTTTCTTTTTTGTCTTTAAGTCTAATAATGTCGAAAACACCTTTGACAGAGTGGCCATCGATTTTGCACTTGTTTATCTCTTTCGAATTAATGACCATAATAATTATTCAATTATTGTTGTATAATCTAATAAGCCGAAAAAAAAATGCTTCGGTACGTTTCTAAGCTAACATAAGCAATTTAATATTGGTGAGTAAAAATCAAAGATAAAGCAAGAAAAATTAAGTGATCAATAGAGTACGAGACCTCTAGAAGTCCGAAAAAAAAGCTAGAAGTTAGCAAAAATAACTTCGATCTGTAAGTTCTAATATTTGTAATATTTTAGTCTTAAAAGTAAAAAAAAAGTAAATAATATTAATCTACAGATTGAGTGCTCTAGAAGTCCGAAAAAAAAAAGCTAGAAAAACGATACACAGTTCTGCACAAATAAGCTACCTTTTTTTTTTATTTACGTTACTTTTCGGCTGAATAAAGAAAAAACGGAAAAAATATAGAGCAAAATAATGTGCAATATTAATGACCATCTGGGTATGTAACGCATCGAAGTATAACTTCGATCTGTAAGTTCTAATATTTGTAATATTTTAGGCTTAAAAGTAAAAAAGTAAATAATATTAATCTACAGATTGAGTGCCTAGTTTACAGTGTTATCATAGCTTTTTTATCTTCCATGCGTTCAAACGTACGCGGTCAAGAGTAGTTCTGAAGCAATTAATTTAATTATAGACATCTTGATCACTCTCTGAAACCCTCGAAAAGCTTGGGAAGAATAACAGAAAAAATACACGCAACATAAACCGGAAACACCAGACAATCGAACGTCTGTAAAGTCAAGCTGTGTGACTTTCAGTCAAACTGCAAAAAAATATTAATATATTCACTATTCAAAAAAAAGCTACGGGTAGCATCTGTCAGGTGATTAAATGATTCAACCAGTGTGGATTAGTAGTCTTGTTGGTTTCAATAAATAAATCAAACATTTACTTGTGAAGAAAAAAAAAACAGATAGACAGGAAATTTAACACAAAACTTGAATTAGTAATAATACGTTTCAAAAAGTGAATATTCACACGCAACGTAAAACAAGTAGCGACCTTCTGAATCGGTAGCGACGCGTTCATAAGCGTGGTATAAAACATTACGATTTGGCTGAAAGTTACACATATTGGTTTTACAAACAGCAGTAGATGTTGTGATCCTTGATTGTAGGCCTTTATTTATAAGTTGAAACGAAGACAATGCCTTGTAAGTATTCTTTTTAACAATATTTATAGTATGCTGCAAAAGAGTCTCTTTTTTCGAAAATTTAGTTATCACGATCAATTCAAAGTATTTTTTTTTTCTGCTATGCTCGATGACCGTAAAGTTTACACTAAACAGAGCCAACCAGGGCAAAAAAATACCACTGAAATCGTAGTTTTTTCTGTGTAAAAAAAAGGTCTTGACAAATTCACTTACGCGAAACTAAAAAACCCTCTTTTTTGCAGCATACGCTTCACTATTTTTTCGACCATACGACATGTTAGATTTGTCTTTTTTATCTATTGTTTTTAAGCGTATTTATTTGAAAAAAGAAAGCTATTGAAAAAAGAAGAATTATGTTGAACAATTAAACAATTATATTTTTGTATCTTTTCACTGAATGTTTAAAAGTTATCAAATAAAATAAAAAAAGTATATTTCGATGTTTTTTCTGTCACTTTTTTAAGATATGAACCATCTTTCAGTAATATCGAGCAGCTAATTTTATAATAGTTTCCAAAGGAAAGAAATTGATCAGTCAAAATTAATATAGATTAAGTGTTTTTTTTTCTTTCTTTCGACTGACTTTAGACTTGTAATCTTTCAGATATCCGAAGCTGGGAAACGTATGTGTTTCAAAGTGGCAACACCATAACATTAATCAACAAATGTTTACCGCTTGGACCCACTACCATTTATATACCAAACATTGAAGTCTTTAAAATAATGGTTGACAGTGACGTAGGTCAACGAATATCACTAGATGCAAGCGTCAACGGACCGATTGGTGAATTCCGTTTCAGTTTCGAACACGTAGAGAACTTCATTCATCTCAAGAACGAGTACCAGGAGACCGAACTCAGTTGGTGGATAAGAACGGATGTGCTCGCCACATTGTATTCTAAACACTCGAAAGAAACTCTAAAAAAAATGTAAAATTTAAACTTTAAAAAATATTCGAATAAATTATGTATATGTAGAAATAGTGATGTAATAAAAGAAGAACGATAAATATATACTCTTTACCGTTTTTTTTTTTCACCTGTCGGAATGAAACGCTAGCATGTTTAACATATGTTTTGTATATTTTACGTAGAAAAAAATCGTGTAAACGTAGTTTCTGTGCAGTTGAATTGAAATGTTGCAAAAAAAAAGTTAATAAAATTTACATATAAATAGTTTGTTCACTTGTTGAAAATATCTGAAGAGTGACTTTTATTTGTTTCGAAAGTTTGCTCTTTTTTATAAAAGTTGTACGAACCATTGAAATTTCCACATTTTTAATTATATTTTTTTCCCAAACATTTACAAATTCATTACTTCACACTACGAGTGTTTGCCGATTATTTTTTGTTCAATGTTTCTTGTTTCAGCTTTACAAATTCATTACTTGACACCAGGCGAAGTGATTGATAGTGATAAAAAATTGATTTAAACAGAAAGTTACTTTTATTTAATTGAGATTTTTTTTGTTAGTGACCGTTATATATCAAAATGTTACTAATGAAATGAAAAAAAAAATTTAAAAAAAGGAGAACTATCGTTAAATTTAAAAATAATTTAAATTACAAATACGGTTTTCGATTGCCATTTTCAGTCAATACAGGCTACCTTAGGTGCCGGTTGATCTAGCGATAAGATTTCCGGCTTCTGTCAGTGACTTAATTTTTTTTTCATTAATTTGATAGAAATCTCTATCATTCACCAGTCGTTTATAGCCGACCTTTTTTTTTTACCTAATTCTTGTTTTGCCGTAAATTGTCGGATTCCCAGTCAAATAAAGAAAGAAACTTTTTTTTTCGCTTTTTTTGTTTAAATTCACTGACCATTATGGCATTATTCCAAGTGTCAAACTTTTAAAATAATTGAATTGGAATATCACAAAAAAAGTTAATAAAATTTACATATAAATAGCTTGTTTACTTGTTGAAAATATCTGAAGGACAACTTTTTATTTGTTTCGAAAGTTTGCTCTTTTTTATAAAAAATTGTGTGAACCATTGAAAATTTCCACATTTTTTTTACTTATATTCTCCAAACATTTCATTACTTTACACTACGAGTGTTTGTCAATTATTTTGTCTCCCAAGAATGTAACTCCAGGAGTTAGATCGTTGTTGTAGTAAAACAGACCATTTTTTTGCTGCACTCAAAAAAAAAAACTTAATATTTCGTTAGCATGTTTTTTTTTCTGCTTTACCCCTTTATTGCGCCAAACGCTACACTGATTTTTTCTTCACACGATAGTATCAATAAGTCCATTTCAATAAAAAAACGGAGTTACATCTTTTTTTTGCGGCGATCCATTCAATTGTTGTATTCATAGACAAAATAAAAGAGACTTTTTTAACTGAATGTCTTTATTTCTTTTTTTTTTCACGAATAATTTTGCTCTTTATTAATAACATTTGAAAAAAATATAAATGAAAATGTGGAAAATTTTCAACGAGTCGTAAACGCTGTAATAAAAATGTATTTAAACTTTTTTATATATTGTTTATAAATAGCATCAATACTTCAATAGTAAGTTGAGCAGTTAAAATAAGAAGCAAAAAAACGAATCATACAATAGTAACTGTTAAAAATATATTGAATTTCTACGCTGCTCAATGACTAGTCCTTATATGTCGAACAAATTAACCAATTTACACGTTATAACTACATAATTGTTGTCAATGTTTTTTTTTTGCTGTGTTTTTTTTCTTTTATCGTGCAGGTGGCTTCTTGAAAACTAAATAAAAAAATAAAAAAAAGATAAAATTGTACGGAGTTAAGACGACGAACGTTTTACTATGGTGAAAACTTGCTGAACTTTTATTTGTGTAACTTCTCGACAAGTCTCAAAAGACGTGACGGCTACATCTCAAGGTGCATTGCCGTTTTTTTTTGTTTACAGAATTACGGAAAATTGTTAATATTTGCCTATTTTTTGTTTCAAGGCTTATTATTATCATTTATTGCACGCGAATGCGTTCATGATAACATACTATCAACATCGAGACATTGTTGCGTTTAATTTGAACGACTTGTTTTACTTGGTATTTGAATGTTATTAGAACTCATGCAATCGTGATGAACTGAAATTTTACAGTGAATAAAAAAAAACGCGAAAACACTTTCAATTCCGGGATATTTAATTCATATTTCGTAGACTAATTTTTTCTAACAGTTTCGGCTAGACAGAATTTTAATTACTTAGATACAGTTTCTAGTGATGTACCGTTTAAGTATTTAACATTTGAAAAAAAATATTGTTGTCTTCCTTTCAATTTACGTACCATGAAGTCAAGCTCGAGTCAACAGTAGCTTCAACTTATCATTTTGTCAAGAAGTATATACTTTTTTTCGCTACAGTGGAGTTTGTCAAATGCAAAGGCTTCTTCCTTCAGCGTCTATAATTAACATAAAAAATCGACGAGTTCGCGGTATGTAACGCGTCAATAATTAACATACAACTTGTAGACTTATGGTAAATTCACTAGGTGAACTATAGTGGAGTACAAAAAATGTTAAGTGTAGAATTTTTTCTATACACTACCACGAAAATTAAAAATTAATTAATTTGAAAAAAATATTTTTTTTATTTTGGAAATTACTTCAGAAATTTTTTAATTTATTTAGAAATTAAGTCATTTATAAATTTAAATTTACTTGGTCTTCGCGTATCTGCGCCGTAAAAAAAAGCGCAAAAAAAAAGAGAATGTTAAATCTTCATATTACTTAAAATTTTGAAAACACGTTCAAAAAATTGTTAAACTCGAAGTTACTCGAACGTTTAACAGTAAAGATCGCTATAGAACAGACATCAGACAATCTCAACTTTAAATTTATTAATAATCGGCTAGTTTTTTGATTAGTTTTTTGTCAAGTGTCAGTTGTTTACCCATGCAAATACTATACTACAAGCCGTAAACTCGTCATATATTTTTTATGTTAATTATAGACGCTGAAGGAAGAATCCTTTACATTTGACAAACTCCACTGTAGCGAAAAAAAAAGTATATACTTCTTGATAAAATAATAAGTTGAAGCTACCATTCACTCGAGCGTGACTTTATAGTGTGTTTGTAAGAACGGTCGGTAAAGTCATTGATATATTTATCATCAGACACCAAGTTGTGTGTTAATTATTGATGCGTTACAAACTGTGAACTCATCGATTTTTATGTTAATTATAGACGCT
>JAQFYR010000537.1:0-12383 GCA_034694985.1 Campodea silvestrii
ACTCCTCTCCCCCCTTCAAGTTGCTAGTTGAATACTAACAGCAACCAAGTGTAAATCTCCTATTGCTTACTTTCAAGACCCCTGCCAGATACCCTAGGCGATACAATACATGAATAGGTGGGCAGAAATAGGTTTAGAGAAGTATGTGTGGTGTTTGGTTTGCGGAATTTTCTAGGTTTGTGAGAAAGTTATTGAAGAAGTGATGAATTTTTAGTGGTTATATATTTTATTCTGACTAAACCACTTAAGAGCGATCCACAGTAACAGCAAAGTTCAGTGTCGTAGCTAGCAGACTTGTCGCGTGGGGAAACAGCTTTAAACCATCGTCCTTCTTCCTGTTGAGTTCAGTCAATGTGGCGCCCTTTACAAAGTTAAAATTCTATGACATCAGAACAAAACCCCCGCTCTGGCCCGGCGACTATGGCACTGATTCAAAGTCTCTTTTGAGATTAGTTGCAAACAGAGCTGGGCAATAAATCTCAAGCTAGCAGCATACCACGTCGGATCGGATAGGATCGAACCGGAATTTTCTTTAACACGGAGCTAAATGAAAAATTCCGTTCCGATTCAATCCGACGTGATATCCGGTCCTTCACCTATATTATCGCTTTGATCGCTTTCGTTCCCATCCGATCCGAAGTAGTGGGTGAGAAACTTTAATCTCGCACATCAGTTTCCAACACACGTGCATGAAATACCAGTTTCCAACAACACTCATACTAAGTTACGTCACATTATGGAAAACAATATTGATGACTTACGACTAACATAATTTGAAATTTATCCACTTAAGTAATGGGCGCTGCTCCCTTACTGGTTGTCGTTCTGAGAAATGCTGTCACCTTTTACGAGTGAAAAATTCTTTTGGTATTGATATATATTAACACTGTACAGTTTTATTGATCATACGTTTGTCCCTTTCTATTTAGAGTATATAGCACTTCCACTTGAACACATGTTTATAGTTCAAATATGTATTGTATTTGCGTTTGCTTTATGATGATGCTGTTTTTGTCCGGAATATTTTATCGCATTGGTATATACATAGTAGTAAGTAACCTACACATACACTCAATTCGCATGCTGTTAATCAAGGGTGGTTCTAGAGAGAGTTCTGTGCCCCCTCCCCCCACTATCGATACTCATGAAAACATGTACAGCACATCCCAGATTTCAATTTACTTGGTACATTTTGGAAACTCAGGATTAAGGAATATTCCAATTTTTCTAAATTGGACCCTTCCCATTATAAAATCCTGAAAAAAGAGAAAAAAATTGTGTACTAGATTATGTTTGACTAATATATAAGTAGAAACAGATAAATGTTAACTACTTGCTTTTTACATTTTCATAATACGTACATCTCACAAGTATTATTCACTGTTAGACACATAATAACCCTTCCAAGAATTTGAAATGGCCTTTTCTTCTTTTTCCGTACTGTCCATTGTATTTCAAACACATTGACAAGCAATGTAAATACCATTCTTAAAATGCTTTTGAGTAACATCGTTTGTAGCCTACTGTTATTACGATGGAAGTTACACATACTGTATAAGAATAGTGAATATCCGTCTCAATAATGCATCTACTGCACATAACAATGTAAAAACAGTTTATATGTAGATATAAATACAATATTTCTCTGAAATGCAGCACACTGACAACAATTCTAAAACTATTTAGCATAATGTGTTATTTCACCTGTATGAAAAAAGACAGTTGTTTTTTTAAAAAAGACAGTTCAGTTTTCTCATCAAACAATGACGACTGTAGTTTGTTTTTATATTACGTGTAAAATAAATGAACAAAACAACAATATACTAGGAAAATAAGTGAAAAACATACAGTAACTTATTTAATGCGTACAATGTACATTTGTTTTGAAGCATACGCAGTGGCTGCGATTTTGTCTTACAGTAACTTGATTCATGCTGTAAAAGTACTGTAAAATGTACACCAGTCCATTTCCAAATTCAAGCGTAACATCACATACGCAAATATTCCATAGAACCTATCAGACGCAGGATCCAAGGGGCAATAGGAGCAATGTGTTCTCCTATTGCTCCCTACTGCCACCAAAAGCCCCAATGTTTTGTTGATATTCCAATATCACCCCATTGTTTTGTTGATATTCCAATATCACCCCATTGTTTTAAGCTGTTTTTATCGCCAAACAAGCTTGCATTATAAAACGTATGCCTTATATTTATCACATTCTTTTTCTAATCTCTAATATTCTCAATTCTTCTGTTTAATTATTTGCTAAATCCTAATAGTTTTAATATTTAGAACAACGGGAGTTTAAATGTATTTTTCAAGATTAATAAATAGTTATAGTAACTCGGAAGTTCTCAAATGATACTAGCAAGTGGTACTGTGGAGTAGAAGTTTATTGATCATTAATATATAATGTAGATATATGAGGTATGCTGCCTTGATGAACGAGATAGTGGAATACTAATACAACAGTTCATATTTGGAAGTGAAGCAAATGCAATACTGAAAATTATAATTATACTAAATCCCAAATATTATATAGGTTTTGTTGTATTTAACCTTATAGGTACGTCGATATACATTAACAAATATTATATAGGTTCGTCAATATATAGGATTTTAATTTTAAATTGAATTTATACTACCACTTTAAAGAATGCTGAGTCGGTGAGACATATCTGATCAAAAACTGCTTAATCTCCAAAAGTTAAACAGAATGTTGTGGGAATCACTATGATTATGTTAAAGGACAAACGTTCCGTGTTATTTTTTAAATTCAATATTTTCTTTTTAGCAATACATTTCTAAAGCATCGGAATACATTTAATTTTCTCCCGTTCATTAAGAAAAAAGTTACAAGTAGTTAAAGTTATGTTTCAAGTTCTCAGAAAAAATACGACTAAAGTACCAAACACAAAGAGTGAGTAAAATTAGCGTCGCGAGAAATGAACGAGCGAACGTTGTTTTTACACAGCGCAGTCTGACTAGTCTCAACCCCCTCAGCGGACTGTGTTATGACAAAGAGGAGCATGTTGAGGCTACCTTCCCTTTCCGCTAGTAGCATAGCGGGTATATGATATTCTGTTCGCGTGAGCACGCATTTTTTAGTAGAATTATCGCAAAGCGTTTTTTCCCGTTTCGCTCATTTTCAACACTCCTTGTGCTTCTAGCTTAACTCCACCGAACTTTAAGGTGGAATTCCAAAACGGGTTGGTTGGATTACAATGCATATGAGCGAGTGAAATTTCCTGCTAAAGACGAATTTCTGAAACCTACTAAAACTACGTCCAGTGTATTTGTAACCAGATTTAAACTGCGAAAACGGGTGCATTTCACTTCATTCTGTTGAGGTACAGTATGTAAGCTTTAAAATGTTGTTAAAATAAGGGTGCTTATGGAAAAGAAGAAAATTTCTACACTTGGCTGACCGCCGAATTTGTTTCCGAACGCATTTTTTACAGAAAAAATGGCCGAGCTGCAGCTTCTAGGTACTTAACATTTCATTCTATCAAAACTTGATATAAAAATCAAACCATTCCAAAAACGGAACTTAATTTAAAGATAAAGAAGTAGTGAATGTAAAATACCTTCATTTTATTGTTATTCAGCATTTTTTTACAATACCGTGTCCTTGTTCCAGTGAACCCCGTTCTGTGATCATTGATCAGCTCTTGACGGGAATGAAAATGAAACAGGCGAAAGAACCAATTAACAGAGGTGCTGGCACCTTGAAATATATTTTACTGATCTTAAAAACATATTCTCACAATACTACAAAGAATGGCCATTAAAAACAAAAGAAATAGGGATAAAACAAAGCCGCACCAAGACCCGTTGTATGGTCATGGAGGCAGCCATTTAAAAGTAGAAGGAACCATCAGCCACTGAAAGTGCACGCAGTGTATCTTTTTCCCACTCAACGCACTGACAGTGGCGTAAGAAATTTCTGCGTTCCCGGACAACTTTTTTCTTAGGAATTCTTAGTTTCCGAACGCTTTTCCTGTAAGTGGTGTAAGAATTCTTCGTTTCCAGTTTCCGTAAGCACTCTTAGTGAAAGGCAAAACAGCAGTTTTTTACTTTTCGTCTTCGTTTTTTAAAACGATAACATTTTGTTCAAGTTCATGGTAGTTTTATATTATCTTCCTTGAAAATGGAGGCATGTTCTCCGAAATCTTGATTGGAAATGAGCAATAAAAGATAAAATTGAGAAGTGATTTTTAATTTCATCGGTATTTTGCCGTTGTGCTTTCATAACAGCTAAGTAATGTCTGTGTTGAGTTCTGTATTAATTTCAAATTGTTCATTTTTATGTGTTTCTAAAAGAATACATATCACTTTGAAATTCGAGATATTTGTGCTCGAAATTTCTGAAATAGACCTGGATTTTTAAAAAATCGAACCTCCTTTTATACAAAACAATATGATCAGATTCTTCTTTTGTTTACTACGAATTTACGAAACTTTGACTTGCTAATATTTCTGCGAAATAACTCCAAGGAAAATTTCTATTGCATTAAAATTGACATAGAATGTTATGCAATTTTCAATTCCTGTATAGGATTTCGTTGTGAATCATTTGGCTCAAATGGGATTGGATAAAAGCAAACTGATATTAGGTCTTCCATTATACGGACAAACATTTCGATTGCAAGGATCACAAACTGACATTGGAAGTCCAGCTGCAGGTCCTGGAGACCCTGGAGAATTCAGTATGCAAAATGGAATGTTAGCATATTCTGAAATATGTTACAGAGGTATTTGAGTTAATACAATCTTTTAAATAGGTTTGAAACTTAGAAACATTTCAGTAAGACAGGAGGGTTGGTATGAAAGAAGAGATCCAAGCAATAGAAATGGACCATATGCATACAAAAGAGATCAATGGGTAGGATATGATGATATTGATTTCGTACAGAAGAAACTTACGTACGTTCAAGGAAATGGTTTGGGAGGTGCTTCACTTTGGACTTTGGATTTAGATGATTTTACAAACCGATGTTGTAGAGGTGCATCACCTATACTACGAACTGCAGCAAGTATTTTATTAAATGCAGGAACTTTACCATCAAATAATGATTGCACTAGACCAATAGCACCAGTTACTCCTGTAGCACCATGTTTGAATTGTACTGATCCAGGTTAGTGAAATTCACTAAATTATCATTGCAGGCTATGATCTTTTGTAGCAGTGAAACGACAGTTTGAAATAAAACGTTGTATTGTTCAGAAGAAATATGTCATTTATAGTTTCAGGCTAACAGGAAAATCTTACTCTTATATCAGACTTTTAATGATTTTTGCATATTGAATTACAATTACAAGGTAACCTGTAAGGTATTGAATTTAAAGTTGATTTATTTATGCCTGAAGTCCGAAACTACTTTTTCAGAAATTAAAAGAACGTAATAATAAAAAAATGAGACATTATTGTTGCAACATGATAGTATTGATAGGAATTTTAATAATACTAATTTTAATAATAATACTCTTTCTGCAAGGTCGTAGATACGACTTTGCTAAGGAGCAGATTTTTGAAACCATTGTTGATTAATGTAGAAACGCGGAAAGCTTGATCGGAGCGAGGGATATAATTTTACATTTTCTTTCTGTTAAATATGTTAACTTATATTGATGTTACTTCTAGAATGACTTTTCCAAATTTTATATATTTTCCCGTTTTTCTTTTTATTTCTTTTACTTTTTTAAAGAGAGACAAAGCCTACCTTATATACGATATTGCTAACTGTTAACTCTCTTTACCAGAGGGTGGTGAAATATTTACAAGTACAACAACTGCTCCATCAAGTAGCACGCCGTGGTGGAGTACAACACCATCTACACCACCAACTAGTACTCCTTGGTGGACTACAACATCAACTGCACCATCAACCACATCATCTGGTCCATCTGGTTCTATAACTCCAGGAGATTTATGTAGTGGTTGGGAATACCAACCAAATCCTCAAAGTTGCTCAAATTATTTCAGATGTTATAATGGTAGAGTTGTCATGGAAGCTTGTCCTGCAGGATTACACTTCAATTTCCAAGCATTAAACTGTGATTGGCCACACAAAGTACAATGTGGTACTGGTAAGCATAAATCTTATTCAATACCTATTTATGTCCATAATACCTGTTTCCGCATTTGAATAGTTTCTCGTTTGAGTCAGTTCGTTAGTAAGTTTATGTTCGATTTTTAAGTTTGGAATATTATTTTATAAATGTTACACTCCGAATTAATATTGTTGCAGAATAAACTAAATGATGGGGCTTTGATATCTACCATCTTATTCTCTCGCTGTTGCTCTTATAGTTCGTTAAGATTTTAATGTTCTTGGTACTGTATCAGAATTATCTTGTGGACGAGTAGTAAGAACGGAATAATTTATTGTACTTTTCAAATAAGGAAATGAGCAATTTTGCTAACATTTTATTATATTAGGAATCAATATAACAAGCTAAAGCACAGTAAGAAAAGAATACAAACACACAGTATAGTGCTGCTGAAATGCGTAAGTGATGTTTTAATACTAAAGGATCGACTGTATGGAGGTTATAAATAACGATAATAATATAGAACAGTCACTAAATATTGCAAATGTTATTTATTGTATTCGAAAATTTGTATGAGAATATTTCATTACTTTCTTAGCATAATATTGACATTACTTTTTTTTGTATTTGTAATTTTTGCTTAATATAATATTGGAAACATGTAACCAATAAGTTTTAATTGCACATCGAGATAGTTATGAGATACATCCCTAATAATTATTGCGGGTTGTAGGCGCTTTGCACCAATAAAACGTTATTTTCTCCCGAGGGAAAATTATTAGTAGTTTTTTGTCTTTCTTTTAAAAATTCTACGCTAAAGGAAGTTTAGCTTAGCCTACGCTGAAACTGAGAAGTGAGAGGATGGAAGGTAACATTGTGTCCAGTTTTTAGAGTGTGTACGACTCCACTTTTAATACAAAATATGCGATGATTGAAGCATTTTTAAACTATACAAATAAATTTTCAATTTACATAGAACAATAAGAAGATTACCACATAATATGAGGACGTAGATCACCAGTTTCAAACTCCTTCAGCAAGCCCTGGAGACTAAACATTTCAAAATTTTCAGGGCCAACCAGTACTACACCATACCCAACAACATCAACCCGACCAACGACTATTGTATCTCCCACACGTCCACCTACACGTCCTCCAACACGTCCACCTACACGTCCACCAACACGTCCACAAGGTGAATTAGAACCTGGAACATATTGTGATGGTTGGACATATCGTCCTGATTCAGCTGATTGTAGTGCTTATTATCGTTGTGTACATGGACATGTTATTCGAGAAGTTTGTAATCCTGGACTTCATTTCAATCCATCTACCTTTGGTTGTGATTGGCCTTCAGGACAGTGCAAAAGTCAAGATATTCGTAAGTTAACAGAAGGATTACTTAATGTATAAACATACAGATTGTGTTTTATTTCAGTGAAATAAAATTTTGCTCAAAGCGAATGCTTATTTGTGAGAACGCAAGTAATTCAAGCAATATCAAAGTTACATATTTCCTTTTTCCAAAATTGTGTGCACGAACATTCAGTAATTGGCATAAGTTTGCGGGCGAAAATTTACGCAAGGTAATCTCATATACGGAAACCATCACGGTTTGGTTCACATATACTGATTATATGGCTGATTTGTTCATATTGCGCACAGAGAACTACCACGATTCTCATATAGTGTCAAATGAGAACGAAAGGGCATTCCTAACAGTTGTCACGGGGACATAGATGATAAATTCCTTGTTAAACCGTTAAAATTTTCCATTTTTAATAATTATTTACAATTTTCCCATTCTAATATTTCAGAATCCCCTCCTTCCACTCCCAGACCAACTTATCCACCAAGACCAACACGTCCTACATCACGACCAACTCAGCGACCAACATACCCACCTCCAACTCAACCACCAACTAATAGACCTACTCAACGTCCTACACATCCTCCAACTGATATTCAACAAGTTCAATCAGGAGGACCTTGTATTGGATGGGAATATGCTCAACATGAAAGTCAGTGTGAAAGTTATTATCATTGTGCTTCTGGTTTTGCTCAAAGAAGAACTTGTGCACCTGGACTTCATTGGAATCAAGATAGGACCATCTGTGATTGGCCGTATATTGCAGGATGTCAACGACACGGTGGACAAGGTAAAGTGGACGATGATCAAAAGTGTGCTTTACGTTAAAGACCGTTATCATTTGGTCATTTTGTATAAGTCTAATTATTTATGAATATTACCGGTGTTAGGATAATTTAAATATAATTATGTTTCGACTTTTGAATTACACTTTGTCTTAATTATCTAAATAGTTTATTCTGTAAATATTTGGTAGACAAAAACTGCCAATTTTCTGGTATGCAGTCAGTTGTTCCTCTGCAGTTGTTCACCGGTCAATTGAATCCCGGTCATTTGTTCCCTGATTATTTCATCCCCGTCAGGTTAGGTCAGTTCAGGTTAGGTTAGGTAAGGTCAGGTTAAGTCAGATTAGGTTAGGTCAGGTGTTGTATGGCAATACAGTGGAAAAATGTACTTTTGAAATACGATCGCGTTGATAAAATTCAGTTCTCATGTGGACTTGCACATAACTTACATAAGTTTTAACGGCATACAGGCCGCAGATTTCAGCTCATTTTCTTTTTGCAGGAAATTGAATTTTAAAATATGATTGACTCCGTTGCTCCGTTGAGGTTCTGACGTTGGCGTAGTAACGGAGCTTAATGACTAACAATTAACAAAAGTATATCGTAGGGGACGAAATGACCGGGGATCAATATATTGCTCGTGGGATGAAATGACCGAGGAACAGTTAACCAGGGATCAACTGACCTAGAATCTATTTTTCTTACTTTATTAGCTTATTGGAATTTCTAAAGACTGTATAGGTCGAAATAGTTCTACACAAAACTTGTCCATTGCTCTTTGGTTATAGGGAAATATATTATTCAAATACCGCAGCGACTTTGAGCTGAAGATTTGTTATTTAGATGAGTGAAGTAATTTCGGAAAGGATTTGTAACTTTAGATTTGAGAAAAAACCGCATTTATGAACTTGTGAATTTATATAGGTACTGAATGTTAGAAGAACATAGGGTTCAACAGACAAGTATTTTAGCATCTTTTAGCCCCTTAAGGGACTACTATCACCTATGTATAGATTAATGGGTATGAAACGGCTCGGCATGCGATCACTGTCTCGTCTCTTCAGGACTCATCAGACATGCTGGCACAGCTGTTTCATTAAACCCTTAATACTGGACTTTCAGAGCACAAATCTTAACTACTAGAACACGCTGGTCAGACAAACGTCAACATAAAACACTTGTCTGCAGATCCCTATATTCCTCTGATGTTCAGTATATATATCGGAAATATTACATTATCTAAGTAAATTACGAACTCTCAAGGCACAAATTATATTTGTGTGTGCTGAAACATATATTTATGCGTATCGAAGCGAATTGGAAACGTTAACCGACAATTACCAAAGAATACATACTTTTCCCCCAGCGCTTTCAAGCAGCACCCGTCGTCCTGTTCATCAAACAACCTTACCTACAACCACAACTACAGCCAATCATCAAGGTAGTAGACCTCAATGTGTAAGTGGTGAATATTACATGGTACCTGGACACTGCGATGAATATGATCTTTGCGTCACAGGAAGAAGATATAGAATGAGATGTGGAGGAGGATTACATTGGGATGCCACACGATTACTTTGTGATTGGCCACAAAATGTCAGATGTGCTGCAGGTAAGATAGGTACAACAATAGTGCGCGGTCAGTTGTTCACTTGTTCCCGGTGATTTCATCCCCTGTCATTTGTTCCCCGGTGATTTCGTCCCTTGTTTATCTGTGCCCCGGTCCCTGTTTGAAATTCAGTTCTTACGTGGAATTTCACATAATTTACATAAGTTTTAACTGCAAATAGGCCGAAAGTTGAGTTTTTGCAGAAAATTGAATTAATAAGATTGACAAAAAACTCCTTTGAGGTTGTGACTTTGGCGTAGTAACAAAGCTTAACCACTAACAATAAACAAAAATATATCATAGGGGACGAAATTACTGGGGACCAATTACTTGTTGGTTGAAATGACTGGGAACCAATAATTCGTGTGTTGAAATGACTGGGGAACGAATAACCGGGAATGAAATGACTGAGGAACAGTTGACCAGGGAACAACTGACCTAGAATTAGAACCACAACAATAGGAATTACAAAGTTTCAACATATCTTTCTCTCATTTAAGAATCACGTGCTGCAATATTGGCTAATCCTGTGTGGAGTTTCTGGTGGCAGCCATTTTCATTTTCACAGAGTCGTTACAATTGTGAAGATGGGAAATATTCTCCCGATCCAAGTGATTGTTCAGCTTATTTGATTTGTGTTCATGGTGAATATGTTTCATTTAAATGTCAACCGGGATTACAATGGAATTCTGTAAGTGGTTATTTGAAATAAACCTTCTTGGATAATATATACTCAAATATAAATGTTCCATAAATTTTGTAGGTGAATAATATCTGTGACTGGCCAAGGAATTCGGAATGTCCTTTAGGAGGAGGTCTGGTTAGTACTACAACTTCTACAACAACAGAATCAACATGGAGACCACCACCTTCAACAACTGAGGGAATATGGAGACCACCACCTTCTACATCAACTGAATCAATATGGAGACCACCACCATCTACAACATGGAAACCTTCACCAGTGCAAACAACTACTCCAACATCAACGCCATATCCAACACATGGAACAACTTCAAGACCCACGTGTAAGTGGAAGATCATAGTCAAAATTTATTTTTAGATCCTGACCTTATTCGCATTTCCAAAAGTGGGCTCGAGTTTTGTTTCAGTTTCTGTTTCTGTAAAACTTCATTTAATTAATGCCTACTGTTGGTTTTAGAGACACCAGAAAATTTTTATTGATTAAAATTTTATAAATCTCTACTATTTGGCTGCAATATTCTACTCTATTTTATTTATTTATTTTTCATATGAACGAGAAAATTTCACTTTTCATTAGCTTCATGAAAATATCAATCATCAGTCATTTGCATACATGCGTTTAGCTACAGTATTTACTCATGCAGAAAAACAAATAAATCGGCCAAGAATTAAATGCATCATTTTCTCAAGATATTTTAGGAAAAAAGGCAAAAAATGTGAAATTTTAGAAGTGATTTAGTGTTCGGTGTGCCGCATTACATTATAATCAACAAGCGGATGTCTCCACTGCACTTTGTTTATATGAATCCATGAAAATTATCTTGATGCATTTGTTATGTGCAAATGATTTATCTCATTGTCTTTACACTGGCCTTTTATTTTTTTCAGCTGATTATAAAATTGTATGCTATTTTACAAATTGGGCCTGGTATCGTCCTGGAGGTGGAAAATATACACCAGATCACATTGATGCATCACTTTGTACTCATATTGTATATGGATTTGCTGTATTGAGTTATGATGAACTTACTATTAAACCACATGATACATGGGCTGATTTCGATAACGGTAAGTTCTTACAAACTAGACAGTTGCATATTCCTGCTGACACCATTTCTTTCCAGCTTTCTACAAGAAAGTTACGGATTTGAGATCTAAAGGGGTAAAAGTATTAATTGCGATTGGAGGTTGGAACGACTCAGCTGGAGATAAATACAGTCGATTAGTTAATAATCCATCTTCGAGAAGACGATTTATAGAACATGTGATTAAATTTATTCAGGAACATAATTTTGATGGATTAGATTTAGATTGGGAGTATCCCGTATGTTGGCAAGTGGATTGTTCAAAGGGTCCAAAGAGTGACAAAGAATCTTTTGCTGCTTTTGTAAAGGAATTAAGAGAAGCATTCAATCCGCACAATTTACTTTTATCTTCGGCTGTGTCACCTAGTAAATCAGTTATAGATGAAGGTAAGTGTATATGAAGTACGTTGATATGTAATAGATGTTACTCAGTCATTCTCAAGCTCATTTACTCTGCTGTACTATTACAAAGACAATGTTTTGTTTGAAAGGGCCAGTTCATAACTTTTACTTTTCAAATAGAATATATCTAAACGATAGCTCATGATGATTAAGTGCTATATTGTCATTTTATTTCAAGAACTCATTTTCTGCAGCAGTACAGTATAATAGAATAAAAAACATTCATGTAATTTCTCGGATACGGATAAACGGTTTCATAATAGTAGTCAAATTTTATTGAAAGTCATTTGAAACAAAATTTGTTTAAAAGATGTGTCGTGTGGATGTGACTAATTAAATTTATTCCCATACCATCAGTATATATACTAGATCGG